>JAHIAM010002256.1:0-76780 GCA_021605205.1 Aegilops longissima | reverse complement strand
GTTGTCGAACCCCAAGGAGTGCTTACGTGTTGGTCGTCAGACTCGCGGTTTGGGTCGACTCGCCCGCCTCTTGGACTATTACTCAGCTTTGGGTCCCAAGTGATTTCCACGATTGACGAACCCCGTGTGCGCTTACGTGTCGGTCATCAACACTCACAGTTTTGGCCGATTCGGCCCTTTTGTGGACTATTACTCATTGTTTTGGGCCCCGGAGTGATTTCCATGATTAACGAACACCGGGTGCGCTTACATGTCTATCATCAACACTCACATGTTTGGCCGATTCTGGCCCGTTTCATGGACTATTACTCACTGTTTTGGGGTCCCGGAGTATTTTTTCATGATTAACGAACCACGGGTGCCTTTACGTGTCGGTCATCAACACTCACAGTTTTGCCAATTCTGACCCGCTTTCGTGCACTATTATTTACCATTTTGGGGTCCCAAAGCGATTTCCATAGTTGTGGATCCCCAAGGTGCGCTTACGTGTCGCTCATCAATAATCACAGTTTTGGCCGATTCTCGCCCGCTTCGTGGACTATTACTCACAGCTTTGGGGCTCCGGAGTGATTTCCATGATTAACGAACCCCGGGTGCGCTTTACGGACGGTCATCAACACTCACTGTTTTGGCCGATTCTGGCCCGCTTTCTTGTACTATTACTCAGCTTTGGGGTCCCAATTGTGATTTCCATGATTGACGAACCCTCAAGGTGCGTTTACGTGTCGGTCATCAACACTCACAATTTTGGCTGATTCTGCTCCATTTCATGCACTATTACTCAGTGTTTTTGGGGTCCCAGAGCGATTTCCACGATTGACAATCCTCGGGGTGCGTTTACGTGTCCGTCGTCAATACTCATAGTTTGAGCCAATCCTGACCCGTTTCGTGGACTATTACTCACCGTTTTGGGGTCCCGAAGCGATTTCCATACTTGTTGAACCTCGGGTGCGCTTTACGTGTCGATCATCAACACTCGTGGTTTTTGTCGTTTCGGACCGCTTCGTGGACTATTACTCACCGCTTTGTGGTCCCAAAGCGGTTTCCATGGTTGTCAAACCCCAAGGAGTGCTTACGTGTTGGTCGTCAGGACTCACAGTTTGGGTTGACTCGCCCGCTTTCTTGGACTATTACTCAGTTTTGGGGTCCCAAGTGATTTCCACGATCGATTTAACCCCGGGTGCGCTTACGTGTCGGTCATCAACACTCACAGTTTTGGCCGATTCTCGCCCTTTTCTTGAACTATTACTCACTGTTTTGGGCCCCGGAGTGATTTCCATGATTAACGAACACCGGGTGCGCTTACATGTCGATCATCAACACTCACATGTTTGGCCGATTCTGGCCCATTTCGTGGACTATTACTCACTGTTTTGGGGTCCCGGAGTACTTTTTCATGATTAACGAACCCCGGGGGTGCCTTTAGGTGTCGGTCATCAACACTCATAGTTTTTGCCAATTCTGACACATTTCGTGCACTATTACTTACCCTTTTTGGGTCCCGAAGCGATTTCCATAGTTATTTATCCCCAAGGTGCGCTTACGTGTCGCTCATCAACAATCACAGTTTTGGCCGATTCTAGCCCGTTTCGTGGACTATTACTCACAGTTTTGGGCTCCCAGAGTGATTTCCATGATTAACGAACCCCGGGGTGCGTTTACGGGACGGTCATCAACACTCACTCTTTTGGCCGATTCTGGCCCGTTTCTTGTACAATTACTCAGTTTCGGGGTCCCGAATTGATTTCCACGATTGATGAACCCTGGGGTGCGTTTATGTTTCGGTCATCAACACTCACAATTTTGGCTGATTCTGGTCCATTTCATGCACTATTACTCAGTGTTTTTGGGGTCCCAGAGCGATTTCCATGATTGACGATCCTCGGGGTGCGTTTAGGTGTCCGTCGTCAATACTCATAGTTTGAGCCAATCTGACCCGTTTCGTGGACTATTACTCACCATTTTGGGGTCCCGGCGATTTCCATACTTGTTGAACCCCATGGTGCGCTTTACGTGTCGGGTCATCAACACTCACAGTTTTGGTTGATTCTGGCCCATTTCGTGGACTATTACTCACAGTTTTGGGGCCCCGGAGTGAATTCCACGATTAAAGAACCCGGGGTGCGTTTATTTGTCTGTCATCAATAGTCATAGTTTTGGCCGACTCTAGCACCTTTCGTAGACTATTCATCACAGTTTTTGGGTCCCGGAGTGATTTCCACAATTAACGAACCCCGGGGTGCGTTTACGTGTCGGTCATCAACACTCACAGTTTTGACCGATTTTGGCATGTTTCATGGACTATTACTCACCGATTTGGGGTCCCAAAGCGATTTCCATGGTTGTCGAACCGCCAGTGCGCTTATGTGTCGGTCATCAACACTCACAATTTTGGCGATTCGCCCGCTTTCGTGGACTATTACTCACAGCTTTGGGCTCCCGGAGTGATTTCCATGATTAACGAACCCCGTGGTGCGTTTAAGTGTCAGGCATCAACACTCACAGTTTTGACCGATTATAGCCTGTTTCATGGACTATTACTCACCGTTTTGGGGTCCCAAAGCGATTTCCATGGTTGTTAAACCCCAAGGAGCACTTACATGTCGGTCATCAACACTCACAGCTTTTGGCCGATTCTGCCCGCTTCGTGGACTATTACTCACGCTTTGGGCTCCCGAGTGATTTCCATGATTAACGAACCCCGAGGTGCGTTTACGGGTCGGTCATCAACACTCACTGTTTTGGCCGATTCTGTCCCGTTTCTTGGACTATTACTCAGCTTCGGGTCCCAAGTGATTTCCACGATTGACAAACCCTGGGTGCGCGACGTGTAGGTCATCAACACTCACAATTTTGGCTGATTCTGGTCCGCTTCATGCACTATTACTCAGCGCTTTGGGGTCCCAGAGCGATTTCCACGATTGACGATCCCGGGGTGCGCGACGCTTCCTTCACAATTCTCATAGGTTGAGCCAATTCGACCCATTTCGTGGACTATAACTCACCGCTTTGGGGTCCCGAACCGATTTCCATTCTTGTTGAACCCCATGGTGCGCTTACGTGTCGGTCATCAACACTCACACTTTTGGCTGATTCTGGCCCGTTTCGTGGACTATTACTCACTGCTTTGGGGTCCCGGAGTATTTTTTAATGATTAACAAACCAAGGGTGCCTTTACGTGTCGGTCATCAACACTCACAGTTTTTGCAAATTCTGACATGTTTCGTGCACTATTATTTACCATTTTGGGGTCCCGAAACGATTTCCATAGTTCTGGATCCCCAAGGTGCGCTTACGTGTCGCTCATCAACAATCACAATTTTGGCCGATTCTGGCCCGGTTCATGGACTATTACTCACAGCTTTGGGCTCCCAGAGTGATTTCCATGATTAACGAACCCTGGTGCGCTTTACGGACGGTCATCAACACTAACTGTTTTGGCCGATTCTGGCCCGCTTTTGTACATTACTCAGCTTTGGGTCCCAATTGATTTCCATGATTGATGAACCCTGGGTGCGCTTACGTGTCGGTCATCAACACTCACAATTTTGGCTGATTCTCGTCCATTTCATGCACTATTACTCAGTGTTTTGGGGTCCCTGAGCGATTTCTACGATTGACGATCCTCGGGTGCGCTTACATTTCCGTCGTCAATACTCATAGTTTGAGCCAATCCTGACCCGCTTTCGTGGACTATTACTCACCGCTTTGGGGTCCCGGCGATTTCCATACTTGTTGAACCCGGGTGCGCGTTTACGTGTCGATCATCAACACTCGTGGTTTTTGTCGCTTCGACCCGCTTTCGTGGACTATTACTCACTGCTTTGTGGTCCCAAAGCGGTTCCATGGTTGTCGAACCCAAGGAGTGCTTACGTGTTGGTCGTCAGACTCGCAGTTTGGGTTGACTCGCCCGCTTTCTTGGACTATTACTCGCTTTGGGTCCCAAGTGATTTCCACGATCGATTTAACCCCGGGCGCGCTTACGTGTCGGTCATCAACACTCATAGTTTTGGCCGATTCTTGCCCTTTTCTTGACTATTACTCACTGTTTTGGGCCCCGGAGTGATTTCCATGATTAACGAACACCGGGTGCGCTTACATGTCGATCATCAACACTCACATGTTTGGCCGATTCTGGCCCATTTCGTGGACTATTACTCACTGCTTTGGGGTCCCGGAGTATTTTTCATGATTAACGAACCACGGGGTGCCTTTACGTGTCGCTCATCAACACTCATAGTTTTTGCCAATTCGACACGCTTTCGTGCACTATTACTTACCGCTTTTGGGTCCCGGCGATTTCCATAGTTATTTATCCCCAAGGTGCGCTTTACGTGTCGCTTCATCAACAATCACAGTTTTGGCCGATTCTCGCCCGCTTCGTGGACTATTACTCACTGTTTTGGGCTCCCGAGTGATTTCCATGATTAACGAACCCCGGGTGCGCTTACGGACGGTCATCAACACTCACTCTTTTGGCCGATTCTGGCCCGCTTTCTTGTACAATTACTCAGTTTGGGGTCCCAATTGATTTCCACGATTGATGAACCCGGGGTGCGTTTACGTGTTGGTCATCAACACTCACAATTTTGGCTGATTCTGGTCCATTTCATGCACTATTACTCAGTGTTTTTGGGGTCCCAGAGCGATTTCCACGATTGACGATCCTCGGTGTGCGTTTTTGTGTCCGTCATCAATACTCATAGTTTGAGCCAATTCTGACCCGTTTCGTGGACTATTACTCACCGTTTTGGGGTCCCGAAGCGATTTCCATACTTGTTGAACCCCATGGTGCGCTTACGTGCCGGTCATCAACACTCACAGTTTTGGCTAATTCTGGCCTGCTTCGTGGACTATTACTCACTGTTTTGGGGCCCCGGAGTGAATTCCACGATTAAAGAACCCTGGGGTGCGTTTATTTGTCTGCATCAACCATCTTAGTTTTGGCCGATTCTGGCCCGTTTCGTGGACTATTACTCACTGTTTTGGGGTCCCGTAGTGATTTCCACAATTAACGAACCCCGGGGTGCGTTTACGTGTCAGGCATCAACACTCACAGTTTTGACCGATTATAGCCTGTTTCATGGACTATTACTCACCGTTTTGGGGTCCCAAAGCGATTTCCATGGTTGTTAAACCCCAAGGAGCACTTACATGTCGGTCATCAACACTCACAGTTTTGGCCGATTCTGGCCCGTTTCGTGGTCTATTACTCACGCTTTGGGCTCCTGGAGTGATTTCCATGATTAACGAACCCCGAGGTGCGTTTACGGGTCGGTCATCAACACTCACTGTTTTGGCCGATTCTGTCCCGTTTCTTGGACTATTACTCAGCTTCGGGGTCCCGAAGTGATTTCCACGATTGACAAACCCTGGGGTGCGTTTACGTGTAGGTCGTCAACACTCACAATTTTGGCTGATTTTGGTCCGTTTCATGCACTATTACTCAGCGTTTTGGGGTCCCAGAGCGATTTCCACGATTGACGATTCCCGGTGCGCGACGTTTCTTCACAATTCTCATTGGTTGAGCCAATTTTCGACCCATTTCGTGGACTATAACTCACCGTTTTGGGGTCCCGAACCGATTTCCATTCTTGTTGAACCCCATGGTGCGCTTAACGTGTCGGTCATCAACACTCACACTTTTGGCTGATTCTAGCCCGTTTCGTGGACTATTACTCACTGTTTTGGGGTCCCGGAGTATTTTTTCATGATTAACGAACCAAGGGTGCCTTTACGTGTCGGTCATCAACACTCACAGTTTTTGCAAATTCTGACACGTTTCGTGCACTATTATTTACCATTTTGGGGTCCCGAAACGATTTCCATAGTTGTGGATCCCCAAGGTGCGCTTACGTGTCGCTCATCAACAATCACAATTTTGGCCGATTCTGGCCCGGTTCGTGGACTATTACTCACAGTTTTGGGCTCCCAGAGTGATTTCCATGATTAACGAACCCCGGGGTGCGTTTACGGGACGGTCATCAACACTAACTGTTTTGGCCGATTCTGGCCCGTTTCTTGTACAATTACTCAGTTTCGGTGTCCCGAATTGATTTCCATGATTGATGAACCCTGGGTGCGCGACGTGTGTCGGTCATCAACACTCACAATTTTGGCTGATTCTGGTCCATTTCATGCACTATTACTCAGTGTTTTTGGGGTCCCTGAGCGATTTCTACGATTGACGATCCTCGGGGTGCGTTTACATTTCCGTCGTCAATACTCATAGTTTGAGCCAATCCTGACCCGTTTCGTGGACTATTACTCACCGTTTTGGGGTCCCGAAGCGATTTCCATACTTGTTGAACCCGGGGTGCGTTTACGTGTCGATCATCAACGCTCGTGGTTTTTGTCGTTTCGGACCCGTTTCGTGGACTATTACTCACTGTTTTGTGATCCCAAAGCGGTTCCCATGGTTGTCGAACCCCAAGGAGTGCTTACGTGTTGGTCGTCAGGACTCGCAGTTTGGGTTGACTCTGGCCCGTTTCTTGGACTATTACTCAGTTTCGGGGTCCCGAAGTGATTTCCACGACTGACGAACCCCGGGGCGCGTTTACGTGTCGGTCATCAACACTCATAGTTTTGGCCGATTCTTGCCCTTTTCATGGACTATTACTCATTGTTTTGGGCCCCAGGAGTGATTTCCATGATTAACGAACACCGGGGTGCGTTTACATGTCGATCATCAACACTCACATGTTTGGCCGATTCTGGCCCATTTCGTGGACTATTACTCACTGTTTTGGGGTCCCGGAGTATTTTTTCATGATTAACGAACCACGGGGGTGCCTTTACGTGTCGCTCATCAACACTCATAGTTTTTGCCAATTCTGACACGTTTCGTGCACTATTACTTACCGTTTTTGGGTCCCGAAGCGATTTCCATAGTTATTTATCCCCAAGGTGCGCTTACGTGTCGCTCATCAACAATCACAGTTTTGGCGATTCTCGCCCGCTTTAGTGGACTATTACTCACTGTTTTGGGCTCCCAGAGTGATTTCCATGATTAACGAACCCCGGGTTGCGTTTACGGGACGGTCATCAACACTCACTCTTTTGGCCGATTCTGGCCCATTTCTTGTACAATTACTCAGTTTCGGGGTCCCGAATTGATTTCCACGATTGATGAACCCTGGGGTGCGTTTACGTGTTGGTCATCAACACTCACAATTTTGGCTGATTCTGGTCCATTTCATGCACTATTACTCAGTGTTTTTGGGGTCCCAGAGCGATTTCCACGATTGACGATCCTCGGTGTGCGTTTTTGTGTCCGTCGTCAATACTCATAGTTTGAGCCAATTCTGACCCGTTTCGTGGACTATTACTCACCGTTTTGGGGTCCCGAAGCGATTTCCATACTTGTTGAACCCCATGGTGCGCTTACGTGCCGGTCATCAACACTCACAGTTTTGGCTAATTCTGGCCCGCTTCGTGGACTATTACTCACTGTTTTGTGGCCCCGGAGTGAATTCCATGATTAAAGAACCCCGGGGTGCGTTTATTTGTCTGCATCAACCATCATAGTTTTGGCCGATTCTGGCCCGTTTCGTGGACTATTACTCACTGTTTTGGGGTCCCGTAGTGATTTCCACAATTAACGAACCCCGGGGTGCGTTTACGTGTCAGGCATCAACACTCACAGTTTTGACCGATTATAGCCTGTTTCATGGACTATTACTCACCGTTTTGGGGTCCCAAAGCGATTTCCATGGTTGTTAAACCCCAAGGAGCACTTACATGTCGGTCATCAACACTCACAGTTTTGGCCGATTCTGGCCCGTTTCGTGGTCTATTACTCACAGTTTTGGGCTCCCGGAGTGATTTCCATGATTAACGAACCCCGAGGTGCGTTTACGGGTCGGTCATCAACACTCACTGTTTTGGCCGATTCTGTCCCGTTTCTTGGACTATTACTCAGCTTCGGGGTCCCGAAGTGATTTCCACGATTGACAAACCCTGGGGTGCGTTTACGTGTAGGTCGTCAACACTCACAATTTTGGCTGATTTTGGTCCGTTTCATGCACTATTACTCAGCGTTTTGGGGTCCCAGAGCGATTTCCACGATTGACGATTCCCGGGGTGCGTTTACGTTTCCTTCGTCAATTCTCATAGGTTGAGCCAATTCTGACCCATTTCGTGGACTATAACTCACCGTTTTGGGGTCCCGAACCGATTTCCATTCTTGTTGAACCCCATGGTGCGCTTACGTGTCGGTCATCAACACTCACACTTTTGGCTGATTCTGGCCCGTTTCGTGGACTATTACTCACTGTTTTGGGGTCCCGGAGTATTTTTTCATCATTAACGAACCAAGGGTGCCTTTACGTGTCGGTCATCAACACTCACAGTTTTTGCAAATTCTGACACGTTTCGTGCACTATTATTTACCATTTTGGGGTCCCGAAACGATTTCCATAGTTGTGGATCCCCAAGGTGCGCTTACGTGTCGCTCATCAACAATCACAATTTTGGCCGATTCTGGCCCGGTTCGCGGACTATTACTCACAGTTTTGGGCTCCCAGAGTGATTTCCATGATTAACGAACCCCGGGGTGCGTTTACGGGACGGTCATCAACACTAACTGTTTTGGCCGATTCTGGCCCGTTTCTTGTACAATTACTCAGTTTCGGTGTCCCGAATTGATTTCCATGATTGATGAACCCCGGGGTGCGTTTACGTGTCGGTCATCAACACTCACAATTTTGGCTGATTCTGGTCCATTTCATGCACTATTACTCAGTGTTTTTGGGGTCCCTGAGCGATTTCTACGATTGACGATCCTCGGGGTGCGTTTACATTTCCGTCGTCAATACTCATAGTTTGAGCCAATCCTGACCCGTTTCGTGGACTATTACTCACCGTTTTGGGGTCCCGAAGCGATTTCCATACTTGTTGAACCCGGGGTGCGTTTACGTGTCGATCATCAACGCTCGTGGTTTTTGTCGTTTCGGACCCTATTCGTGGACTATTACTCACTGTTTTGTGATCCCAAAGCGGTTCCCATGGTTGTCGAACCCCAAGGAGTGCTTACGTGTTGGTCGTCAGGACTCATAGTTTGGGTTGACTCTGGCCCGTTTCTTGGACTATTACTCAGTTTCGGGGTCCCGAAGTGATTTCCACGACTGACGAACCCCGGGGCGCGTTTACGTGTCGGTCATCAACACTCATAGTTTTGGCCGATTCTTGCCCTTTTCTTGGACTATTACTCACTGTTTTGGGCCCCCGGAGTGATTTCCATGATTAACGAACACCGGGGTGCGTTTACATGTCGATCATCAACACTCACATGTTTGGCCGATTCTGGCCCATTTCGTGGACTATTACTCACTGTTTTGGGGTCCCGGAGTATTTTTTCATGATTAACGAACCACGGGGGTGCCTTTACGTGTCGCTCATCAACACTCATAGTTTTTGCCAATTCTGACACGTTTCGTGCACTATTACTTACCGTTTTTGGGTCCCGAAGCGATTTCCATAGTTATTTATCCCCAAGGTGCGCTTACGTGTCGCTCATCAACAATCACAGTTTTGGCCGATTCTGGCCCGTTTCGTGGACTATTACTCACTGTTTTGGGCTCCCAGAGTGATTTCCATGATTAACGAACCCCAGGTTGCGTTTACGGGACGGTCATCAACACTCACTCTTTTGGCCGATTCTGGCCCATTTCTTGTACAATTACTCAGTTTCGGGGTCCCGAATTGATTTCCACGATTGATGAACCCTGGGGTGCGTTTACGTGTTGGTCATCAACACTCACAATTTTGGCTGATTCTGGTCCATTTATTGCACTATTACTCAGTGTTTTTGGGGTCCCAGAGCGATTTCCACGATTGACGATCCTCGGTGTGCGTTTTTGTGTCTGTCGTCAATACTCATAGTTTGAGCCAATCCTGACCCGTTTCGTGGACTATTACTCACCATTTTGGGGTCCCGAAGCGATTTCCATACTTGTTGAACCCCATGGTGCGCTTACGTGTCGGTCATCAACACTCAAAGTTTTGGCTGATTCTTGCCCGTTTCATGGACTATTACTCACAGCTTTTGGGGCCCCGTTTTGGCCGTGAATTCCACGATTAAAGAACCCGAACCCCGTGCGTTTATTTGTCATCAACATCAACCATCATAGTTTTGGCCGATTCTGGCCCGCTTTTGGCGTGGACTATTACTCACTGCTTTGGGGTCCCGAGTGATTTCCACAATTAATGAACCCTGGGTGCGCGCTTACGTGTCGGTCATCAACACTCACAGCTTTAAACGATTCTAGCCTGTTTCATGGACTATTACTCACGCTTTGGGGTCCCAAAGCGATTTCCATGGTTGTCGAACCGCAAGGTGCGCTTATGTGTCGGTCATCAACACTCACAGTTTTGGCCGATTCTGGCCCGTTTCGTGGACTATTACTCACGGTTTTGGGCTCCCGGAGTGATTTCCATGATTAACCTACCCCGTGGTGCGTTTACGTGTCGGTCATCAACACTCAAAGTTTTGGCCCGTTTCGTACTGTGTTGGAGTCCCGGAGTGATTTCCACGATTACCGAACCCCGGGTGCGCGACGTGTCGATCATCAACACTCGTGGTTTTTGTCGCTTTGGACCCGCTTTCGTGGACTATTACTCACCGTTTTATGGTCCCAAAGCAATTTCCACGGTTGTCGAACCCCAAGGAGTGCTTACGTGTTGGTCGTCAGGACTCGCAGTTTGGGTCGATTCTGGCCCGTCTCTTGGACTATTACTCAATTTTGGGGTCCCGAAGTGATTTCCACGACTGACGAACCCCGGTGTGCGTTTACGTGTCGGTCATCAACATTCACAGTTTTGGCCGATTCTGGCCCTTTTCGTGGAGTATTACTCATTGTTTTCGGCCCCCGGAGTGATTTCCATGATTAACGAACACCGGGGTGCGTTTACATGTCTATCATCAACACTCACATGTTTGGCCGATTCTGCCCGTTCATGGACTATTACTCACTGTTTTGGGGTCCCGAGTATTTTTTCATGATTAACGAACCACGGGTGCCTTTACGTGTCGGTCATCAACACTCACAGTTTTTGCCAATTCGACACGCTTTCGCACTATTATTTACCATTTTGGGGTCCCTGCGATTTCCATAGTTGTGGATCCCCAAGGTGCGCTTACGTGTCGCTCATCAACAATCACAGTTTTGGCCGATTCTGGCCCGGTTCGTGGACTATTACTCACAGTTTTGGGCTCCCAGAGTGATTTCCATGATTAACGAACCCCGGGGTGCGTTTACGGGACGGTCATCAACACTCACTCTTTTGGCCGATTCTGGCCCGTTTCTTGTACAATTACTCACTTTCGGGGTCCCGAATTGATTTCCATGATTGACGAACCCTGGGGTGCGTTTACGTGTCGGTCATCAACACTCACAATTTTGGCTGATTCTGGTCCATTTCATGCACTATTACTCAGTGTTTTTGGGGTCCCAGAGCGATTTCCACGATTGACAATCCTCGGGGTGCGTTTACGTGTCCGTCGTCAATACTCATAGTTTGAGCCAATCCTGACCTGCTTTCGTGGACTATTACTCACCGCTTTGGGGTCCCGGCGATTTCCATACTTGTTGAACCCATGGTGCGCTTTTTGGGGCGTGTCGATCATCAACACTCGTGGTTTTTCTCGTTTTGGACTCGCTTCGTGGACTATTACTCACTGTTTTGGGGTCCCAAAGCGATTTCCATGGTTGTCGAACCCCAAGGAGTGCTTACGTGTTGGTCATCAACTCATAGTTTGGGTTGATTCGGCCCGCTTCTTGGACTATTACTCAGTTTGGGGTCCCAAGTGATTTCCACGATTAACGAACCCCGGGTGCGCTTTACGTGTCGGTCATCAACACTCACAGTTTTGGCCGATTCTGTCCTGCTTTCTTGGACTATTACTCACCATTTTATGGTCCCAAGTGATTTCCACGATTGACAAACCCTGGGGTGCGTTTACGTGTAGGTCGTCAACACTCACAATTTTGGCTGATTTTGGTCCGTTTTCATGCACTATTACTCAGCGTTTTGGGGTCCCAGAGCGATTTCCACGATTGACGATTCCCGGGGTGCGTTTACGTTTCCTTCGTCAATTCTCATAGGTTGAGCCAATTCTGACCCATTTCGTGGACTATAACTCACCGTTTTGGGGTCCCGAACCGATTTCCATTCTTGTTGAACCCCATGGTGCGCTTACGTGTCGGTCATCAACACTCACACTTTTGGCTGATTCTGGCCCGTTTCGTGGACTATTACTCACTGTTTTGGGGTCCCGGAGTATTTTTTCATGATTAACGAACCAAGGGTGCCTTTACGTGTCGGTCATCAACACTCACAGTTTTTGCAAATTCTGACACGTTTCGTGCACTATTATTTACCATTTTGGGGTCCCGAAACGATTTCCATAGTTGTGGATCCCCAAGGTGCGCTTACGTGTCGCTCATCAACAATCACAATTTTGGCCGATTCTGGCCCGGTTCATGGACTATTACTCACAGCTTTGGGCTCCCGAGTGATTTCCATGATTAACGAACCCGGTGCGCTTTACGGACGGTCATCAACACTCACTGTTTTGGCCGATTCTGGCCCGCTTTCTTGTACAATTACTCAGCTTCGGGTCCCGAATTGATTTCCATGATTGATGAACCCTGGGTGCGCTTACGTGTCGGTCATCAACACTCACAATTTTGGCTGATTCTGGTCCATTTCATGCACTATTACTCAGTGTTTTGGGGTCCCGAGCGATTTCTGATTGACGATCCTCGGGTGCGCTTACATTTCCGTCGTCAATACTCATAGTTTGAGCCAATCCTGACCCGCTTCGTGGACTATTACTCACCGCTTTGGGGTCCCGGCGATTTCCATACTTGTTGAACCCGGGTGCGCTTTACGTGTCGATCATCAACACTCGTGGTTTTTGTCGCTTCGACCCGCTTTCGTGGACTATTACTCACTGCTTTGTGGTCCCAAAGCGTTTCCATGGTTGTCGAACCCCAAGGAGTGCTTACGTGTTGGTCGTCAGACTCGCAGTTTGGGTTGACTCGCCCGCTTTTGACTATTACTCAGCTTTGGGGTCCCAAGTGATTTCCACGACTGACGAACCCCGGGCGCGTGTTTACGTGTCGGTCATCAACACTCATAGTTTTGGCCGATTCTTGCCCTTTTCTTGGACTATTACTCACTGTTTTGGGCCCCGGAGTGATTTCCATGATTAACGAACACCGGGTGCGCTTACATGTCGATCATCAACACTCACATGTTTGGCCGATTCTGCCCATTTCGTGGACTATTACTCACTGCTTTGGGGTCCCGAGTATTTTTTCATGATTAACGAACCACGGGGGTGCCTTTACGTGTCGCTCATCAACACTCATAGTTTTTGCCAATTCTGACACGTTTCATGCACTATTACTTACCGTTTTTGGGTCCCGAAGCGATTTCCATAGTTATTTATCCCCAAGGTGCGCTTACGTGTCGCTTCATCAACAATCACAGTTTTGGCCGATTCTCGCCCGCTTCGTGGACTATTACTCACTGTTTTGGGCTCCCGGTGATTTCCATGATTAACGAACCCCGGTGCGCTTACGGACGGTCATCAACACTCACTCTTTTGGCCGATTCTGGCCCATTTCTTGTACAATTACTCAGTTTCGGGGTCCCGAATTGATTTCCACGATTGATGAACCCTGGGGTGCGTTTACGTGTTGGTCATCAACACTCACAATTTTGGCTGATTCTGGTCCATTTCATGCACTATTACTCAGTGTTTTTGGGGTCCCAGAGCGATTTCCACGATTGACGATCCTCGGTGTGCGTTTTTGTGTCCGTCGTCAATACTCATAGTTTGAGCCAATCCTGACCCGTTTCGTGGACTATTACTCACCATTTTGGGGTCCCGAAGCGATTTCCATACTTGTTGAACCCCATGGTGCGCTTACGTGTCGGTCATCAACACTCAAAGTTTTGGCTGATTCTGGCCCGTTTCGTGGACTATTACTCACAGTTTTGGGGCCCCGGAGTGAATTCCACGATTAAAGAACCCGGGGTGCGTTTATTTGTCTGTCATCAACCATCATAGTTTTGGCCGATTCTGGCCCGTTTCGTGGACTATTACTCACTGTTTTGGGGTCCCGTAGTGATTTCCACAATTAATGAACCCCGGGGTGCGTTTACGTGTCGGTCATCAACACTCACAGTTTAAACTGATTCTGGCCTGTTTCATGGACTATTACTCACTGTTTTGGGGTCCCGAAGCGATTTCCATGGCTGTCGAACCCCAAGGTGTGCTTATGTATCGGTCATCAACACTCACAGTTTTGGCCAATTCCGGCCCGTTTCGTGGACTATTACTCACGGTTTTGGGCTCCCGGAGTGATTTCCATGATTAACGAACCCCGTGGTGCGTTTACGTGTCAGTCATCAACACTCAAAGTTTTGGCCCGTTTCGTATTGTGTTGGAGTCCCGGAGTGATTTCCACGATTACCGAACCCCGGGGTGCGTTTACGTGTCGATCATCAACAGTCGTGGTTTTTGTCGCTTCGACCCGCTTTCGTGGACTATTACTCACCGCTTTATGGTCCCAAAGCAATTTCCACGGTTGTCGAACCCCAAGGAGTGCTTACGTGTTGGTCGTCAGGACTCGCGGTTTGGGTCGACTCTGGCCCGTCTCTTGGACTATTACTCAGTTTCGGGGTCCCGAAGTGATTTCCACGACTGACGAACCCCGGTGTGCGTTTACGTGTCGGTCATCAACATTCATAGTTTTGGCCGATTCTGGCCCTTTTCGTGGAGTATTACTCATTGTTTTCGGCCCCCGGAGTGATTTCCATGATTAACGAACACCGGGGTGCGTTTACATGTCTATCATCAACACTCACATGTTTGGTTGATTCTGGCCCGTTTCATGGACTATTACTCACTGTTTTGGGGTCCCGGAGTATTTTTTTCATGATTAACGAACCACGGGTGCCTTTACGTGTCGGTCATCAACACTCACAGTTTTTGCCAATTCTGACACGTTTCGTGCACTATTATTTACCATTTTGGGGTCCCGAAGCGATTTCCATAGTTGTGGATCCCCAAGGTGTGCTTACGTGTCGCTCATCAATAATCACAGTTTTGGCCGATTCTGGCCCGGTTCGTGGACTATTACTCACAGTTTTGGGCTCCCGGAGTGATTTCCATGATTAACGAACCCCGGGGTGCGTTTACGGGACGGTCATCAACACTCACTGTTTTGGCTGATTCTGGCCCGTTTCTTGTACAATTACTCAGATTCGGGGTCCCGAATTGATTTCCATGATTGACGAACCCTGGGGTGCGTTTACGTGTCGGTCATCAACACTCACAATTTTGGCTGATTCTGGTCCATTTCATGCACTATTACTCAGTGTTTTTGGGGTCCCAGAGCGATTTCCACGATTGACAATCCTCGGGGTGCGTTTACGTGTCCGTCGTCAATACTCATAGTTTGAGCCAATCCTGACCCGTTTCGTGGACTATTACTCACCGTTTTGGGGTCCCGAAGCGATTTCCATACTTGTTGAACCCAGGGTGCGTTTACGTGTCGATCACCAACACTCGTGGTTTTTCTCGTTTCGGACTCGTTTCGTGGACTATTACTCACTGTTTTGTGGTCCCAAAGCGGTTTCCATGGTTGTCGAACCCCAAGGAGTGCTTACGTGTTGGTCGTCAGGACTCATAGTTTGGGTTGACTCTGGCCCGTTTCTTGGACTATTACTCAGTTTCGGGGTCCCAAAGTGATTTCCACGACTGACGAACCCCGGGGTGCATTTACGTGTCGGTCATCAACACTCACAGTTTTGGCCGATTCTGTCCCGTTTCTTGGACTATTACTCACTGTTTTGGGCCCCAGAGTGATTTCCATGATTAACGAACACCGGGTGCGCTTACATGTCGATCATCAACACTCACATGTTTGGCCGATTCTGCCCATTTCGTGGACTATTACTCACTGTTTTGGGGTCCCGGAGTACTTTTTCATGATTAACGAACCCCGGGGGTGCCTTTAGGTGTCGGTCATCAACACTCATAGTTTTTGCCAATTCTGACACGTTTCGTGCACTATTACTTACCCTTTTTGGGTCCCGAAGCGATTTCCATAGTTATTTATCCCCAAGGTGCGCTTACGTGTCGCTTCATCAACAATCACAGTTTTGGCCGATTCTAGCCCGTTTCGTGGACTATTACTCACAGTTTTGGGCTCCCAGAGTGATTTCCATGATTAACGAACCCCGGGGTGCGTTTACGGGACGGTCATCAACACTCACTCTTTTGGCCGATTCTGGCCCGCTTTGTGTACAATTACTCAGTTTCGGGTCCCAATTGATTTCCACGATTGATGAACCCTGGGTGCGCGACGCTTCGGTCATCAACACTCACAATTTTGGCTGATTCTGGTCCATTTTATGCACTATTACTCAGTGTTTTTGGGGTCACAGAGCGATTTCCATGATTGACGATCCTCGTGGTGCGTTTAGGTGTCCGTCGTCAATACTCATAGTTTGAGCCAATCCTGACCCGTTTCGTGGACTATTACTCACCATTTTGGGGTCCCGAAGCGATTTCCATACTTGTTGAACCCCATGGTGCGCTTACGTGTCGGTCATCAACACTCACAGTTTTGGTTGATTCTGGCCCATTTCATGGACTATTACTCACAGTTTTGGGGCCCCGGAGTGAATTCCACGATTAAAGAACCCGGGGTGCGTTTATTTGTCTGTCATCAATAGTCATAGTTTTGGCCGACTCTAGCACCTTTCGTGGACTATTCATCACAGTTTTTGGGTCCCGGAGTGATTTCCACAATTAATGAACCCCGGGGTGCGTTTACGTGTCGGTCATCAACACTCACAGTTTTGACCGATTTTGGCATGTTTCATGGACTATTACTCACCGATTTGGGGTCCCAAAGCGATTTCCATGGTTGTCGAACCGCCAGGTGCGCTTATGTGTCGGTCTTCAACACTCACAATTTTGGCCGATTCTGGCCCGTTTCGTGGACTATTACTCCAGTTTTGGGCTCCCGGAGTGATTTCCATGATTAACGAACCCCGTGGTGCGTTTAAGTGTCGGTCATCAACACTCACAGTTTTGGCCGATTCTGGCCCGTTTCCTACTGTGTTGGGGTCGCGGAGTGATTTCCACGATTAACGAACCCCGGGGTGCGTTTACGTGTCGATCATCAACACTCATGGTTTTTGTCGTTTCGGACCCGTTTTGTGGACTATTACTCACCGTTTTGTGGTCCCAAAGTGATTTCCATGGTTGTGGAACCCCAAGGAGTGCTTACGTGTTGGTCATCGGGACTCGCAGTTCGGGTTGACTCTGGCCCGTTTCTTGGACTATTACTCAGCTTTGGGGTCCAAGTGATTTCCATGATCGATTTAACCCCGGGTGGGTTTACGTGTCGGTCATCAACACTCACAGTTTTGGCCGATTCTGCCCGCTTTCTGGACTATTACTCACTTTTTGGGGTCCCGAGTGATTTTCACGATTAACGAACCCCGGGGTGCGTTTACGTGTCGGTCATCAACACTCACAGTTTTGACCGATTCTGGCCTGTTTCATGGACTATTACTCACCGTTTTGGGGTCCCAAAGTGATTTCCATGGTTGTCGAACCCCAGTGCACTTACGTGTCGGTCATCAACACTCACAGTTTTGGCGATTCTCGCCCGCTTTCTTGGACTATTACTCAGCTTCGGGGTCCCGAAGTGATTTCCACGATTGACAAACCCCGGGGCGCGTTTACGTGTCGGTCATCAACGCTCACAGTTTTGACCGATTCTGGCATGTTTCATGGACTATTACTCACCTTTTTGCGGTCCGAACCGATTTCCATACTTGTTGAACCCCATGGCGCGCTTACGTGTCGGTCATCAACACTCACAGTTTTGACCGATTCTGGCCCGTTTCATGGACTATTACTCACTGTTTTGGGGCCCCGGAGTGAATTCCATGATTAAAGAACCCCGGGGTGCGTTTGTTTGTCTGTCATCAACCATCATAGTTTTGGCCGATTCTGGCCCGTTTCGTGGACTATTACTCACTGTTTTGGGGTCCCGTAGTGATTTCCACAATTAACGACCACCGGGGTGCGTTTACCTGTCGGTCATCAACACTCACAGTTTTGACCGATTATGGCATGTTTCATGGACTATTACTCACCGTTTTGGGGTCCCAAAGCGATTTCCATGGTTGTCAAACCCCAAGGTGCACTTACATGTCGGTCATCAACACTCACAATTTTGGCCGATTCTGGCCCGTTTCGTGGACTATTACTCATAGTTTTGGGCTCCCGGAGTGATTTCCATGATTAATGAACCCCAGGGTGCGTTTACGGGTCGGTCGTCAACACTCACTGTTTTGGCCAATTCTGGCCCGTCTCTTGGACTATTACTCAGTTTCGGGGTCCCGAAGTGATTTCCACGACTGACGAACCCCGGGGTGCGTTTACGTGTCGGTCATCAACACTCACAGTTTTGGCCGATTCTTGCCCTTTTCTTGGACTATTACTCACTGTTTTGGGCCCCCGGAGTGATTTCCATGATTAACGAACACCGGGGTGCGTTTACATGTCGATCATTAACACTCACATGTTTGGCCGATTCTGGCCCATTTCGTGGACTATTACTCACTGTTTTGGGGTCCCGGAGTATTTTTTCATGATTAACGAACCCCGGGGGTGCCTTTACGTGTCGCTCATCAACACTCATAGTTTTTGCCAATTCTAACACGTTTCGTGCACTATTACTTACCGTTTTTGGGTCCCGAAGCGATTTCCATAGTTATTTATCCCCAAGGTGCGCTTACGTGTCGCTCATCAACAATCACAGTTTTGGCCGATTCTGGCCCGTTTCGTGGACTATTACTCACTGTTTTGGGCTCCCAGAGTGATTTCCACGATTAACGAACCCCGGGTTGCGTTTACGGGACGGTCATCAACACTCACTCTTTTGGCCGATTCTGGCCCGTTTCTTGTACAATTACTCAGTTTTGGGGTCCCGAATTGATTTCCACGATTGATGAACCCTGGGGTGCGTTTACGTGTTGGTCATCAACACTCACAATTTTGGCTGATTCTGGTCCATTTCATGCACTATTACTCAGTGTTTTTGGGGTCCCAGAGCGATTTCCACGATTGACGATCCTCGGTGTGCGTTTTTGTGTCCGTCGTCAATACTCATAGTTTGAGCCAATCCTGACCCGTTTCATGGACTATTACTCACCATTTTGGGGTCCCGAAGCGATTTCCATACTTGTTGAACCCCATGGTGCGCTTACGTGTCGGTCATCAACACTCACAGTTTTGGCTGATTCTGGCCCGTTTCGTGGACTATTACTCACAGTTTTGGGGCCCCGGAGTGAATTCCACGATTAAAGAACCCGGGGTGCGTTTATTTGTCTGTCATCAACCATCATAGTTTTGGCCGATTCTGGCCCGTTTCGTGGACTATTACTCACTGTTTTGGGGTCCCGTAGTGATTTCCACAATTAATGAACCCGGTGCGCTTACGTGTCGGTCATCAACACTCACAGTTTAAACTGATTCTGGCCTGTTTCATGGACTATTACTCACCGTTTTGGGGTCCCGAAGCGATTTCCATGGCTGTCGAACCCCAAGGTGTGCTTATGTATCGGTCATCAACACTCACAGTTTTGGCCAATTCTGGCCCGTTTCGTGGACTATTACTCACAGTTTTGGGCTCCCGGAGTGATTTCCATGATTAAGGAACCCTCATTGCGCTTTTACGTGTCGGTCATCAACGCTCACTGTTTTGACCGATTCTAGCCTGTTTCATGGACTATTACTCACGTTTTGGGGTCCCAAAGCGATTTCCATGGTTGTCGAACCGCAAGGTGCGCTCATGTGTCGGTCATCAACACTCACAGTTTTGGCCGATTCTGGCCCGTTTCGTGGACTATTACTCACGGTTTTGGGCTCCCGGAGTGCTTTCCATGATTAACGAACCCCGTGGTGCGTGTACGTGTCACTCATCAACACTCAAAGTTTTGGCCCGCTTTAATCGGGTTGGAGTCCCGGAGTGATTTCCACGATTATCGACCCCGGGTGCGCTTACGTGTCGATCATCAACACTCGTGGTTTTTGTCGCTTCGACCCGCTTTCGTGGACTATTACTCACCGTTTTATGGTCCCAAAGCAATTTCCACGGTTGTCGAACCCCAAGGAGTGCTTACGTGTTGGTCGTCAGGACTCGCGGTTTGGGTCGACTCTGGCCCGTCTCTTGGACTATTACTCAGTTTCGGGGTCCCGAAGTGATTTCCACGACTGACGAACCCCGGTGTGCGTTTACGTGTCGGTCATCAACATTCACAGTTTTGGCCGATTCTGGCCCTTTTCGTGGAGTATTACTCACTGTTTTCGGCCCCCGGAGTGATTTCCATGATTAACGAACACCGGGGTGCGTTTACATGTCTATCATCAACACTCACATGTTTGGTTGATTCTGGCCCGTTTCATGGACTATTACTCACTGTTTTGGGGTCCCGGAGTATTTTTTTCATGATTAACGAACCACGGGTGCCTTTACGTGTCGGTCATCAACACTCACAGTTTTTGCCAATTCTGACACGTTTCGTGCACTATTATTTACCATTTTGGGGTCCCGAAGCGATTTCCATAGTTGTGGATCCCCAAGGTGTGCTTACGTGTCGCTCATCAATAATCACAGTTTTGGCCGATTCTGGCCCGGTTCGTGGACTATTACTCACAGTTTTGGGCTCCCGGAGTGATTTCCATGATTAACGAACCCCGGGGTGCGTTTACGGGACGGTCATCAACACTCACTGTTTTGGCCGATTCTGGCCCGTTTCTTGTACAATTACTCAGATTCGGGGTCCCGAATTGATTTCCATGATTGACGAACCCTGGGGTGCATTTACGTGTCGGTCATCAACACTCACAATTTTGGCTGATTCTGGTCCATTTCATGCACTATTACTCAGTGTTTTTGGGGTCCCAGAGCGATTTCCACGATTGACAATCCTCGGGTGCGTTTACGTGTCCGTCGTCAATACTCATAGTTTGAGCCAATCCTGACCCGTTTCGTGGACTATTACTCACCGTTTTGGGGTCCCGAAGCGATTTCCATACTTGTTGAACCCAGGGTGCGTTTACGTGTCGATCATCAACACTCGTGGTTTTTGTCGTTTCGGACTCGTTTCGTGGACTATTACTCACTGTTTTGTGGTCCCAAAGCGGTTTCCATGGTTGTCGAACCCCAAGGAGTGCTTACGTGTTGGTCGTCAGGACTCGCAGTTTGGGTTGACTCTGGCCCGTTTCTTGGACTATTACTCAGTTTCGGGGTCCCGAAGTGATTTCCACGACTGACGAACCCCGGGGTGCATTTACGTGTCGGTCATCAACACTCACAGTTTTGGCCGATTCTGGCCCTTTTCTTGGACTATTACTCACTGTTTTGGGCCCCCGGAGTGATTTCCATGATTAACGAACACCGGGGTGCGTTTACATGTCGATCATCAACACTCACATGTTTGGCCGATTCTGGCCCATTTCGTGGACTATTACTCACTGTTTTGGGGTCCCGGAGTATTTTTTCATGATTAACGAACCCCGGGGGTGCCTTTAGGTGTCGGTCATCAACACTCATAGTTTTTGCCAATTCTGACACGTTTCGTGCACTATTACTTACCCTTTTTGGGTCCCGAAGCGATTTCCATAGTTATTTATCCCCAAGGTGCGCTTACGTGTCGCTCATCAACAATCACAGTTTTGGCCGATTCTATCCCGTTTCGTGGACTATTACTCACCGTTTTGGGCTCCCAGAGTGATTTCCATGATTAACGAACCCCGGGGTGCGTTTACGGGACGGTCATCAACACTCACTCTTTTGGCCGATTCTGGCCCGTTTCTTGTACAATTACTCAGTTTCGGGGTCCCGAATTGATTTCCACGATTGATGAACCCTGGGGTGCGTTTACGTTTCGGTCATCAACACTCACAATTTTGGCTGATTCTGGTCCATTTCATGCACTATTACTCAGTGTTTTTGGGGTCACAGAGCGATTTCCACGATTGACGATCCTCGGGGTGCGTTTACGTGTCCGTCGTCAATACTCATAGTTTGAGCCAATCCTGACCCGTTTCGTGGACTATTACTCACCATTTTGGGGTCCCGAAGCGATTTCCATACTTGTTGAACCCCATGGTGCGCTTACGTGTCGGTCATCAACACTCACAGTTTTGGTGGATTCTGGTCCATTTCGTGGACTATTACTCACAGTTTTGGGGCCCGGGAGTGAATTCCACGATTAAAGAACCCGGGGTGCGTTTATTTGTCTCTCATCAATAGTCATAGTTTTGGCCGACTCTAGCACCTTTCGTGGACTATTCATCACAGTTTTTGGGTCCCGGAGTGATTTCCACAATTAACGAACCCCGGGGTGCGTTTACGTGTCGGTCATCAACACTCACAGTTTTGACCGATTTTGGCATGTTTCATGGACTATTACTCACCGATTTGGGGTCCCAAAGCGATTTCCATGGTTGTCGAACCGCCAGGTGCGCTTATGTGTCGGTCTTCAACACTCACAATTTTGGCCGATTCTGGCCCGTTTCGTGGACTATTACTCCAGTTTTGGGCTCCCGGAATGATTTCCATGATTAACGAACCCTTGGTGCGTTTAAGTGTCGGTCATCAACACTCACAGTTTTGGCCGATTCTGGCCTGCTTCCTCTTGTGTTGGGGTCGCGGAGTGATTTCCATGATTAACGAACCCCGTGGTGCGTTTATGTGTCGATCATCAACACTCATGGTTTTTGTCGTTTCGGACCCGTTTTGTGGACTATTACTCACCGTTTTGTGGTCCCAAAGTGATTTCCATGGTTGTGGAACCCCAAGGAGTGCTTACGTGTTGGTCATCGGGACTCGCAGTTTGGCCGACTCGGCCCGCTTTCTTTGACTATTACTCACCGCTTTGGGTCCCAAGGTGATTTCCATGATTGACGAACACCGGGGTGCGTTTACGTGTCGGTCATCAACACTCGCAGTTTTGGCCGATTCTGGCCCGTTTCTTGGACTATTACTCACTTTTTGGGGTCCTGAGTGATTTTCACGATTAACGAACCCCGGGTGCGCGACGTGTCGGTCATCAACACTCACAGTTTTGACCGATTCTGGCCTGTTTCATGGACTATTACTCACCGCTTTGGGGTCCCAAAGTGATTTCCATGGTTGTCGAACCCCAGGTGCACTTTACGTGTCGGTCATCAACACTCACAGTTTTGGCCGATTCTGGCCCGCTTTTGGACTATTACTCAGCTTTGGGGTCCAAGTGATTTCCACGATTGACAAACCCCAAGCGTTTACGTGTCGGTCATCAACACTCACAGTTTTGACCGATTCTGCATGTTTCATGGACTATTACTCACCTTTTGGGGTCCGCGATTTCCATACTTGTTGAACCCCATGGCGCGCTTTACGTGTCGGTCATCAACACTCACAGTTTTGACTGATTCTGCCCCGCTTTCGTGGACTATTACTCACTGTTTGGGGGCCCGGAGTGAATTCCATGATTAAAGAACCCCGGGTGCGCGTTTGTTTGTCTCGTCATCAACCATCATAGTTTTGGCCGATTCTGGCCCGCTTCGTGGACTATTACTCACTGTTTTGGGGTCCCGAGTGATTTCCACAATTAACGAACCACCGGTGCGCGCTTACGTGTCGGTCATCAACACTCACAGTTTTGACCGATTATAGCATGTTTCATGGACTATTACTCACCGTTTTGGGGTCCCAAAGCGATTTCCATGGTTGTCAAACCCCAAGGTGCACTTACATGTCGGTCATCAACACTCACAGTTTTGGCCGATTCTGGCCCGTTTCGTGGACTATTACTCATAGTTTTGGGCTCCCGGAGTGATTTCCATGATTAATGAACCCCAGGGTGCGTTTACGGGTCGGTCGTTAACACTCGCTGTTTTGGCCAATTCTGGCCCGTTTCTTGGACTATTACTCAGCTTTGGGGTCCCGAAGTGATTTCCACGATTGACAAACCCCAGGGTGCGTTTACGTGTCGGTCATCAACACTCACAATTTTGGCTGATTCTGGTCCGTTTCATGCACTATTACTCGGCCTTTTGGGGTCCCAGAGCGATTTCCACTATTGACGATCACCGGGGTGCGTTTACGTGTCCGTCGTCAATGCTCATAGTTTGAGCCAATTCTGACCCATTTCGTGGACTACTACTCACCGTTTTGGGGTCCTGAACCGATTTCCATACTTGTTGAACCCCATGGTGCGCTTACGTGTCGGTCATCAACACTCACTGTTTTGGGGCCCCGGAGAGAATTCCACGATTAAAGAACCCCGGGGTGCGTTTATGTGTCTTTCATCAATAGTCATAGTTTTGGCTGATTCTGGCACATTTCATGGACTATTCATCACAGTTTTTGGGTCCCGGAGTGATTTCCACAATTAACGAACCCCGGGGTGCGTTTACGTGTCGGTCATCAACACTCACAGTTTTGACCGATTCTGGCCTGTTTCATGGACTATTACTCACCGTTTTGGGGTCCCAGAGCGATTTCCATGGTTGTCAAACCGCCAGGTGCGCTTATGTGTCGGTCTTCAGCACTCACAGTTTTGGCCGATTCTGGCCCATTTCATGGACTATTACTCATAGTTTTGGGCTCCCGGAGTGATTTCCAAGATTAACGAACCCCGTGGTGCGTTTACGTGTCGGTCATCAACACTCACAGTTTTGGCCGATTCTGGCCCGTTTCCTACTGTGTTGGGGTCACGGAGTGATTTCCACGACTAACGAACACCGGGGTGCGTTTACATGTCGGTCATCAACACTCACATGTTTGGCCGATTCTGCCCCGTTTCATGGACTATTACTCACTATTTTGGGGTCCTGGAGTATTTTTTTTCATGATTAACGAACCTTGGGGTGCCTTTACGTGTCGGTCATCAACACTCACAGTTTTTGCCAATTCTGACATGTTTCGTGCACTATTATGCACCGTTTTGGGGTCCCGAAGCGATTTCCATAGTCGTTGATCCCCAAGGTGCGCTTACGTGTCGGTCATCAATACTCGCGGTTTAAGCCGATTCTGGCCCGTTTCTTGAACTGTAACTCACCTTTTGGGGTCCCGGAGTGATTTTCACGATTAAAGAACCATGGGGTGCGTTTACGTGTCGGTCATCAACACTCACAGTTTTGACTGATTTTGTCCTGTTTCAAGGACTATTACTCGCCATTTTGGGGTCCCAAAGCGATTTCCATGGTTGTCGAACCCCAAGGTGCACTTACGTGTCGGTCATCAACACTCACAGTTTTGGCCGATTCTGGCCCGTTTCGTACGGTGTTGGGGTCCCGGAGTGATTTTCACGATTAACGAACACCGGGGTGCGTTTACGTGTCGGTCAATAACACTCACTGTTTTGACCGATTCTGGCCTGTTTCATGGACTATTACTCGCCGTTTTGGGGTCCCGGAGTGATTTCCATGATTAACGAACCCCGTGGTGCGTTTACGTGTCGGTCATCAACACTCACTGTTTTGGCCGATTCTGGCCCGTTTCCTACTGTGTTGGGGTCGCGGAGTGATTTCCACGATTAACGAACCCCGGGCGCGTCGTACGTGTCGATCATCAACACTCATGGTTTTGTCGTTTGGACCCGTTTTGTGGACTATTACTCACCGTTTTGTGGTCCCAAAGTGATTTCCATGGTTGTCGAACCCCAAGGAGTGCTTACGTGTTGGTCATCGGGACTCGCAGTTTGGGTCGACTCTGGCCCGTTTCTTGGACTATTACTCAGTTTCGGGGTCCCGAAGTGATTTCCATGACTGACGAACCCCGGGGTGGGTTTACGTGTCGGTCATCAACACTCACAGTTTTGGCCGATTCTGGCCCGTTTCTTGGACTATTACTCACTTTTAGGGGTCCCGGAGTGATTTTCACGATTAACGAACCCCGGGGTGCGTTTACGTGTCGGTCATTAACACTCACAGTTTTGACCGATTCTGGCCTGTTTCATGGACTATTACTCGCCGTTTTGGGGTCCCAAAGTGATTTCCATGGTTGTCGAACCCCCAGGTGCACTTACGTGTCGGTCATCAACACTCACAGTTTTGGCCGATTCTGGCCCGTTTCTTGGACTATTACTCAGCTTCGGGGTCCCGAAGTGATTTCCACGATTGACAAACCCCGGGGCGCGTTTACGTGTCGGTCATCAACGCTCACAGTTTTCACCGATTCTGGCATGTTTCATGGACTATTACTCACCTTTTTGGGGTCCGAAGCGATTTCCATACTTGTTGAACCCCATGGCGCGCTTACGTGTCGGTCATCAACACTCACAGTTTTGACTGATTCTGGCCCGTTTCATGGACTATTACTCACTCTTTTGGGTCCCCGGAGTGAATTCCATGATTAAAGAACCCCGGGGTGCGTTTTTTGTCATCATCAACCATCATAGTTTTGGCCGATTCTAGCCCGTTTCGTGGACTATTACTCACTGTTTTGGGGTCCCGTAGTGATTTCCACAATTAACGAACACCCGGGTGCGTTTACGTGTCGGTCATCAACACTCACAGTTTTGACCGATTATGGCATGTTTCATGGACTATTACTCACCGTTTTGGGGTCCCAAAGCGATTTCCATGGTTGTCAAACCCCAAGGTGCACTTACATGTCGGTCATCAACACTCACAGTTTTGGCCGATTCTGGCCCGTTTCGTGGACTATTACTCATAGTTTTGGGCTCCCGGAGTGATTTCCATGAGAACCCCAGGGTGCGTTTACGGGTCGGTCGTCAACACTCACTGTTTTGGCCAATTCTGGCCCGTTTCTTGGACTATTACTCAGCTTCGGGGTCCCGAAGTGATTTCCACGATTGACAAACGCCAGGGTGCGTTTACGTGTCGGTCATCAACACTAACAATTTTGGCTGATTCTGGTCCGTTTCATGCACTATTACTCGGCGTTTTGGGGTCCCAGAGGGATTTCCACGATTGACGATCACCGGGGTGCGTTCACGTGTCCGTCGTCAATACTCATAGTTTGAGCCAATTCTGACCCATTTCGTGGACTACTACTCACCGTTTTGGGGTCCTGGACCGATTTCCATACTTGTTGAACCCCATGGTGCGCTTATGTGTCGGTCATCAACACTCACTGTTTTGGGGTGCGTTTATGTGTCTTTCATCAATAGTCATAGTTTTCGCCGATTCTGGCACATTTCATGGACTATTCATCACAGTTTTTGGGTCCCTGAGTGATTTCCACAATTAACGAACCGCGGGGTGAGTTTACGTGTCGGTCATCAACACTCACAGTTTTGACCGATTCTGGCCTGTTTCATGGACTATTACTCACCGTTTTGGGGTCCCAGAGCGATTTCCATGGTTGTCGAACCGCCAGGTGCGCTTATGTGTCGGTCTTCAACACTCATAGTTTTGGCCGATTCTGGCCCATTTCGTGGACTATTACTCACAGTTTTGGGCTCCCGGAGTGATTTCCAAGATTAACGAACCCCGTGGTGCGTTTACGTGTCGGTCATCAACACTCACAGTTTTGGCCGATTCTGGCCCGTTTCCTACTGTGTTGGGGTCACGGAGTGATTTCCACGACTAACGAACACCGGGGTGCGTTTACATGTCGGTCATCAACACTCACATGTTTGGCCGATTCTGCCCCGTTTCATGGACTATTACTCACTATTTTGGGGTCCTGGAGTATTTTTTTCATGATTAACGAACCCTGGGGTGCCTTTACGTGTCGGTCATCAACACTCACAGTTTTTGCCAATTCTGACACGTTTCGTGCACTATTATGCACCGTTTTGGGGTCCCGAAGCGATTTCCATAGTCGTTGATCCCCAAGGTGCGCTTACGTGTCGGTCATCAACACTCGCGGTTTAAGCCGATTCTGGCCCGTTTCTTGAACTGTAACTCACTTTTTGGGGTCCCGGAGTGATTTTCACGATTAAAGAACCATGGGGTGCGTTTACGTGTCGGTCATCAACACTCACAGTTTTGACTGATTTTGTCCTGTTTCAAGGACTATTACTCGCCATTTTGGGGTCCCAAAGCGATTTCCATGGTTGTCGAACCCCAAGGTGCACTTACGCGTCGGTCATCAACACTCACAATTTTGGCCGATTCTGGCCCGTTTCGTGGACTATTACTCACTGTTTTGGGCTCTAGGAGTGATTTCCATGATTAACGAACCCCGGGGTGCGTTTACGTCTCGATCATCAACACTCATGGTTTTTGTCGTTTCGGACCCGTTTTGTGGACTATTACACATCGTTTTGTGGTCCCAAAGTGATTTCCATGGTTGTCGAACCCCAAGGAGTACTTACGTGTTGGTCATCGGGACTCGCAGTTTGGGTCGACCCTGGCCCGTTTCTTGGACTATTACTCAGTTTTGGGGTCCCGAAGTGATTTCCATGATTGATTTAACCCGGGGTGGGTTTACGTGTCGGTCATCAACACTCACAGTTTTGGCGATTCTGCCCGCTTCTTGACTATTACTCACTTTTGGGGTCCTGGTGATTTTCACGATTAACGAACCCGGGTGCGCGTTACGTGTCGGTCATCAACACTCACAGTTTTGACCGATTCTGGCCTGTTTCATGGACTATTACTCGCCGTTTTGGGGTCCCAAAGTGATTTCCATGGTTGTCGAACCCCCAGGTGCACTTACGTGTCGGTCATCAACACTCACAGTTTTGGCCGATTCTGGCCCGTTTCGTGGACTATTACTCACAGTTTTGGGCTCCCGGAGTGATTTCCACGATTAACGAACCCCGGGGTGCGTTTACAGGTCGGTCATCAACACTTACTGTTTTGGCCGATTCTGGCCCGTTTCGTACTGTGTTGGGGTCCCGGAGTGATTTCCACGATTAACGAACCCCGGGGTGTGTTTACATGTCGATCATCAACACTCGTGGTTTTTGACGTTTCGGACCCGGTTCGTGGACTATTACTCACCGTTTTGTGGTCCCAAAGCGATTTCCACGGTTGTCAAACCCCAAGGTGCGTTTACGTGTCGGTCATCAACACTCACAGTTTTGGTCGATTCTGGCCTGTTTCGTGGACTACTACTCACTGTTTTGGGGTCCCAAAGTGATTTCCATGATTAACGAACACCGGGGTGCGTTTACCTGTCGGACATCAACACGCACATGTTTGGCCGATTCTGGCCCGTTTCGTGGACTATTACTCACTGTTTTGGGGTCCCGGAGTATTTTTTCATGATTAACGAACCCCGGGGTGCCTTTACGTGTCGGTCATCAACACACTGTTTTTGCCAATTCTGACACGTTTCACGCACTATTACTCACCGTTTTGGGGTCCCGAAGCGATTTCCATAGTTGTTGATCCCCAAGGTGCGCTTACGTGTCGCTCATCAACAATCACAGTTTTGACCGATTCTGGCCTGTTTCATGGACTATTACTCGCCGTTTTGGGGTCCCAAGGCGATTTCCATCGTTGTCGAACCCAAAGGTGCACTTACGTGTCGGTCATCAACACTCATAGTTTTGGCCGATTCTGGCCCGTTTCGTGGACTATTACTCACAGTTTTGGGCTCCCGGAGTGATTTCCATGATTAACGAACCCCGGGGTGCGTTTACGGGTCGGTCATCAACACTCACTATTTTGGCCGATTCTGGCCCGTTTCTTGGACTATTACTCAGCTTCGGGTTCCCGAAGTGATTTCCACGATTGACAAACCCCGGGGTGCATTTACGTGTCGGTCATCAACACTCACAGTTTTGACCGATTCTGGCATGTTTCATGGACTATTACTCACCTTTTTGGGGTCCGAAGCGATTTCCATACTTGTTGAACCCCATGGTGCGCTTACGTGTCGGTCATCAACACTCACAGTTTTGACTGATTCTGGCCCGTTTCGTGAACTATTACTCACTGTTTTGGGGCCCCGGAGTGAATTCCATGATTAAAGAACCCCGGGGTGCGTTTATTTGTCAGTCATCAACCATCATAGTTTTGGCCGATTCTGGCCCGTTTCGTGGACTATTACTCACTGTTTTGGGGTCCCGTAGTGATTTCCACAATTAACGAACACCGGGGTGCGTTTACGTGTCGGTCACCAACACTCACAGTTTTGACCGATTATGGCATGTTTCATGGACTATTACTCACCGTTTTGGGGTCCCAAAGCGATTTCCATGGTTGTCAAACCCCAAGGTGCACTTACATGTCGGTGATCAACACTCACAATTTTGCCCGATTCTGGCCCGTTTCGTGGACTATTACTCATAGTTTTGGGCTCTCGGAGTGATTTCCATGATTAACGAACCCCGGGGTGCGTTTACGGGTCGGTCGTCAACACTCACTGTTTTGGCCGATTCTGGCCCGTTTCTTGGACTATTACTCAGCTTCGGGGTCCCGAAGTGATTTGCACGATTTACAAACCCCAGGGTGCGTTTACGTGACGGTCATCAACACTCACATTTTTGGCTGATTCTGGTCCGTTTCATGCACTATTACTCGGCATTTTGGGGTCCCAGAGCGATTTCCACGATTGACGATCACCGGGGTGCGTTTACGTGTCCGTCGTCAATACTCATAGTTTGAGCCAATTCTGACCGATTTCATGGACTACTACTCACCGTTTTGGGGTCCTGAACCGATTTCCATACTTGTTGAACCCCATGGTGTGCTTACGTGTCGGTCATCAACACTCACCGTTTTGGCTGATTCTGGCCCGTTTCGTGGACTATACTCACTGTTTTGGGGCCCCGGAGAGAATTCCACGATTAAAGAACCCCGGGGTGCGTTTATGTGTCTGTCATCAATAGTCATAGTTTTGACCGATTCTGGCACCTTTCGTGGACTACTCATCACAGTTTTTGGGTCCCGGAGTGATTTCCACAATTAACGAACCGCGGGGTGCGTTTACGTGTCGGTCATCAACACTCACAGTTTTGGCCGATTCTGGCACGTTTCCTGCTGTGTTAGGGTCGCGGAGTGATTTCCACGATTAACGAACCCCGGGGTGCATTTACGTGTCGATCATCAACACTCATGGTTTTTGTCGTTTCAGACCCGTTTTGTGGACTATTACTCACCGTTTTGTGGTCCCAAAGTGATTTCCATGGTTGTCGAACCCCAAGGAGTGCTTACGTGTTGGTCTTCGGGACTCGCAGTTTGGGTCGACTCTGGCCCGTTTCTTGGACTATTACTCAGTTTTGGGGTCCCGAAGTGATTTCCATGACTGACGAACCCCGGGGGGGTTTACGTGTCGGTCATCAACACTCACAGTTTTGGCCGATTCTGGCCCGTTTCTTGGACTATTACTCACTTTTAGGGGTCCCCGAGTGATTTTCACGATTAACGAACCCCGGGGTGCGTTTACGTGTCAGTCATTAACACTCACAGTTTTGACCGTTTCTGGCTTGTTTCATGGACTATTACTCGCCGTTTTGGGGTCCCAAAGTGATTTCCATGGTTGTCGAACCCCAAGGTGCACTTACGTGTCGGTCATCAACACTCACAGTTTTGGCCGATTCTGGCCCGTTTCGTGGACTATTACTCACAGTTTTGGGCTCCCGGAGTGATTTCCACGATTAACGAACCCCGGGGTGCGTTTACAGGTCGGTCATCAACACTTACTGTTTTGGCCGATTCTGGCCCGTTTCGTACTGTGTTGGGGTCCCGGAGTGATTTCCACGATTAACGAACCCCGGGGTGTGTTTACATGTCGATCATCAACACTCTTGGTTTTTGACGTTTCGGACCCGCTTCGTGGACTATAACTCACCGTTTTGTGGTCCCAAAGCGATTTCCACGGTTGTCAAACCCCAAGGTGCATTTACATGTCGGTCATCAACATACACAGTTTTGGTCGATTCTGGCCTGTTTCGTGGACTACTACTCACTGTTTTGGGGTACCGAAGTGATTTCCATGATTAACGAACACCGGGGTGCGTTTACCTGTCGGTCATCAACATGCACATGTTTGGCCGATTCTGGCCCGTTTCGTGGACTATTACTCACTGTTTTGGGGTCCCGGAGTATTTTTTTCATGATTAACGAACCCCGGGGTGCCTTTACGTGTCGGTCATCAACACTCACTGTTTTTGCCAATTCTGACACGTTTCGTGCACTATTACTCACCGTTTTGGGGTCCCGAAGCGATTTCCATAGTTGTTGATCCCCAAGGTGTGCTTACGTGTTGCTCATCAACAATCACAGTTTTGACCGATTCTGGCCTGTTTCATGGACTATTACTCGCCGTTTTGGGGTCCCAAGGCGATTTCCATGGTTGTCGAACCCAAAGGTGCACTTACGTGTCGGTCATCAACACTCATAGTTTTGGCCGATTCTGGCCCGTTTCGTGGACTATTACTCACAGTTTTGGGCTCCCGGAGTGATTTCTATGATTATCGAACACAGTGGTGCGTTTACATGTCGGTCATCAACACTCACTTGTTTAACGAACCCCGGGGTGCGTTTACGGGTCGGTCATCAACACTCACTATTTTGGCCGATTCTGGCCCGTTTCTTGGACTATTACTCAGCTACGGGGTCCCGAAGTGATTTCCACGATTGACAAACCCCGGGGCGCGCTTACGTGTCGGTCATCAACACTCACAGTTTTGACCGATTCTGGCATGTTTCATGGACTATTACTCACCTTTTTGGGGTCCGAAGCGATTTCCATACTTGTTGAACCCCATGGTGCGCTTACGTGTCGGTCATCAACACTCACATTTTTGACTGATTCTGGCCCGTTTCGTGGACTAATACTCACTGTTTTGGGGCCCCGGAGTGAATTCCATGATTAAAGAACCCCGGGGTGCGTTTATTTGTCTGTCATCAACCATCATAGTTTTGGTCGATTATGGCCCGTTTAGTGAACTGTTACTCACTGTTTTGGGGTCCCGTAGTAATTTCCACAATTAACGAACACCGGGGTGCGTTTACGTGTCGGTCATCAACACTCACAGTTTTGACCGATTATGGCATGTTTCATGGACTATTACTCACCGTTTTGGGGTCCCAAAGCGGTTTCCATGATTAATGAACCCCAGGGTGCGTTTACGGGTCGGTCGTCAACACTCACTGTTTTGGCCAATTCTGGCCCGTTTCTTGGACTATTACTCAGCTTCGGGGTCCCGAAGTGATTTCCACGATTGACAAACCCCAGGGTGCGTTTACGTGTCGGTCATCAACACTCACAATTTTGGCTGATTCTGGTCCGTTTCATGCACTATTACTCGGCGTTTTGGGGTCCTAGAGCGATTTCCACGATTGACGATCACCGGGGAGCGTTTACGTGTCCGTCGTCAATACTCATAGTTTGAGCCAATTCTGACCCATTTCGTGGACTACTACTCACCGTTTTGGGGTCCTGAACCGATTTCCATACTTGTTGAACCCCATGGTGCGCATACGTGTCGGTCATCAACACTCACCGTTTTGGCTGATTCTGGCCCGTTTCGTGGACTATACTCACTGTTTCGGGGACCCGGAGAGAATTCCACGATTAAAGAACCCCGGGGTGCGTTTATGTGTCTGTCATCAATAGTCATAGTTTTGGCCGATTCTGGCACCTTTCGTGGACTATTCATCACAGTTGTTGGGTCCCGTAGTGATTTCCACAATTAACGAACCGCGGGGTGCGTTTACGTGTCGGTCATCAACACTCACAGTTTTGACCGATTCTAGCCTGTTTCATGGACTATTACTCACCGTTTTGGGGTCCCAAAGCGATTTCCATGGTTGTCGAACCGCCAGGTGCGCTTATGTGTCGGTCTTCAACACTCACAGTTTTGGCCGATTCTGGCCCGTTTCGTGGACTATTACTCACAGTTTTGGGCTCCCGGAGTGATTTCCAAGATTAACGAACCCCGTGGTGCGTATACGTGTCGGTCATCAACACTCACAGTTTTGGCCGATTCTGGCCCGTTTCCTACTGTGTTGGGGTCACGGAGTGATTTCCACGATTAACGAACACCGGGGTGCGTTTACATGTCGGTCATCAACACTCACATGTTTGGCCGATTCTGCCCCGTTTCGTGGACTATTACTCACTATTTTGGGGTCCTGAGTATTTTTTTTCATGATTAACGAACCCTGGGGTGCCTTTACGTGTCGGTCATCAACACTCACAGTTTTTGCCAATTCTGACACGTTTCGTGCACTATTATGCACCGTTTTGGGGTCCCGATGCGATTTCCATAGTCATTGATCCCCATGGTGCGCTTATGTGTCGGTCATCAACACTCGCGGTTTAAGCCGATTCTGGCCCGTTTCTTGAACTGTAACTCACTTTTTGGGGTCCCGGAGTGATTTTCACGATTAACGAACCATGGGGTGCGTTTACGTGTCGGTCATCAACACTCACAGTTTTGACTGATTCTGTCCTGTTTCAAGGACTATTACTCGCCATTTTGGGGTCCCAAAGCGATTTCCATGGTTGTCGAACCCCAAGGTGCACTTACGCGTCGGTCATCAACACTCACAATTTTGGCCGATTCTGGCCCGTTTCGTGGACTATTACTCACTGTTTTGGGCTCCAGGAGTGATTTCCATGATTAACGAACCCCGGGGTGCGTTTACGTGTCGGTCATCAACACTCACACTTTTGGCCGATTCTGGCCTGTTTCGTACTGTGTTGGGGTCCCGGAGTGATTTCCACGATTAACGAACCCCGGGGTGTGTTTACGTGTCGAAAATCAATACTCGTGGTTTTTGTCGTTTCGGACCTGTTTCTTGGACTATTACTCACCGTTTTGTGGTCCCAAAGTGATTTCCATGGTTGTCGAACCCCAAGGTCCGTTTACGTGTCGGTCATCAACACTCACAGTTTTGGCCGATTCTGGCCTGTTTCGTGGACTATTACTCACTGTTTTGGGCTCCCGGAGTGATTTCTATGATTAACGAACATAGTAGTGCGTTTACATGTCGGTCATCAACACTCACTTGTTTGGCGATTCTGGCCCGTTTCATGGACTATTACTCACTGTTTTGGGGTCCGGTAGTATTTTTTCATGATTAACAAACCCCGGGGTGCCTTTACGTGTCGGTCATCAACACTCACTGTTTTTACCAATTCTGACACGTTTCGTGCACTATTACTCACCGTTTTGGGGTCCCGAAGCGATTTCCATAGTTCTTGATCCCCTAGGTGCGCTTACATGTGGGTCATCAACACTCGCGGTTTTGGCTGATTCTGGCCCGTTTCTTGGACTATTACTCACTTTTGGGGGTCCCAGAGTGATTTTCACGATTAACGAACCCCGAGGTGCGTTTACGTGTCGGTCATTAACACTCACAGTTTTGACCGATTCTGGCCTGTTTCATGGACTATTACTCGCCGTTTTGGGGTCCCGGAGTGATTTCCATGATTAACGAACCTCGTGGTGCGTTTACGTGTCGGTCATCAACACTCACAGTTTTGGCCGATTCTGGCCCGTTTCCTACTGTTTTGGGGTCGCGGAGTGATTTCCACGATTAACGAACCCCGGGGTGCGTTTACGTGTCGATCATCAACACTCATGGTTTTTGTCGTTTCGGACCCGTTTTGTGGACTATTACTCACCGTTTTGTGGTCCCAAAGTGATTTCCAAGGTTGTCGAACCCCAAGGACTGCTTACGTGTTGGTCATCGGGACTCGCAGTTTGGGTCGACTCTGGCCCGTTTCTTGGACTATTACTCAGTTTCGGGGTCCCGAAGTGATTTCCATGACTGACGAACCCCGGGGTGGGTTTACGTGTCGGTAATTAACACTCACAGTTTTGACCGATTCTGGCGTGTTTCTTGGACTATTACTCACAGTTTTGGGCTCCCGGAGTGATTTCCATGATTAACGAACCCCGTGGTGCGTTTACGTGTCGGTCATCAACACTCACAGTTTTGGCCGATTCTGGTCCGTTTCCTACTGTGTTGGGGTCGTGGAGTGATTTCCACTATTAACGAACCCCGGGGCGCGTTTACGTGTCGATCATCAACACTCATCGTTTTTGTCGTTTCGGACCCGTTTTGTGGACTATTACTCACCGTTTTGTGGTCCCAAAGTGATTTCCATGGTTGTCGAACCCCAAGGAGTGCTTACATGTTGGTCATCGGGACTCGCAGTTTGGGTCGACTCTGGCCCGTTTCTTGGACTATTACTCAGTTTCGGGGTCCCGATGTGATTTCCATGACTGACGAACTCCGGAGTGGGTTTACGTGTTGGTCATCAACACTCACAGTTTTGGCTGATTCTGGCCCGTTTCTTGAACTATTACTCACTTTTGGGGGCCCCGGAGTGATTTTCACGATTAACGAACCCCGGGGTGCGTTTACAGGTCGGTCATCAACACTTACTGTTTTGGCCTATTCTGGCCCGTTTCGTACTGTGTTGGGGACCCGGAGTGATTTCCACGATTAACGAACCCCGGGGTGTGTTTACTTGTCGATCATCAACACTCGTGGTTTTTGACGTTTCGGACCCGGTTCGTGGACTATTACTCACCGTTTTGTGTTCCCAAAGCGATTTCCACGGTTGTCAAACCCCAAGGTGCGTTTACGTGTCGGTCATCAACACTCACAGTTTTGGTCGATTCTAGCCTGTTTCGTGGACTACTACTCACTGTTTTGGGGTCCCGAAGTGATTTCCATGATTAACGAACAACGGGGTGCGTTTACCTGTCGGTCATCAACATGCACATGTTTGGCCGATTCTGGCCCGTTTCATGGACTATTACTCACTGTTTTGGGGTCCCGGGGTATTTTTTTTCATGATTAATGAACCCTGGGGTGCCTTTACGTGTCGGTCATCAGCACTCACAGTTTTTGCCAATTCTGGCACGTTTCGTGCACTATTACTTACCGTTTTGGGGTCCCGAAGCGATTTCCATAGTTGTTGATCCCCAAGGTGCATTTACGTGTCGCTCATCAACAATCACAGTTTGGCGATTCTGGCCCGTTTCGTGGTCTTATACTCACAATTTTAGGTTCCCAGAGTGATTTCCATGATTAACGAACCCCGTGGTGCGTTTACATGTCGGTCATCAACACTCACAGTTTTGGCTGATTCCGGTCCATTTCATGCAATATTACTCAGTGTTTTTGGGGTCCCAGAGCGATTTCCACGATTGACGATCCTCGGGGTGCGTTTACGTGTCCGTCGTCAACACTCGTAGTTTGAGCCAATTCTGACCTGTTTCGTGGTCTATTACTCACCGTTTTTGGGGTCCCGAAGTGATTTCCACGACTGACAAACCCCGGGGTGCGTTTACGTGTCGGTCATCAACACTCACAGTTTCGACCGATTCTGGCATGTTTCATGGACTATTACTCACCTTTTTGGGGTCCGAAGCGATTTCCATACTTGTTGAACCCCATGGTGCGCTTACGTGTCGGTCATCAACACTCACCGTTTTAGCTGATTCTGGCCCGTTTCATGGACTATACTCACTGTTTTGGGGCCCCGGAGAGAAATCCACGATTAAAGAACCCCGGGGTGCGTTTATGTGTCTGTCATCAATAGTCATAGTTTTGGCCGACTCTGGCACCTTTCGTGGACTATTCATCACAGTTTTTGGGTCCCAGAGTGATTTCCACAATTAACGAACCCCGGGGTGCGTTTACGTGTCGGTCATCAACACTCACAGTTTTGACCGATTTTGGCATGTTTCATGGACTATTACTCACCGATTTGGGGTCCCAAAGCGATTTCCATGGTTGTCGAACCGCCAGGTGCGCTTATGTGTCGGTGTTCAACACTCACAATTTTGGCCGATTCTGGCCCGTTTCGTGGACTATTACTCACAGTTTTGGGCTCCCGGAGTGATTTCCATGACTAACGAACCCCGTGGTGCGTTTAAGTGTCGGTCATCAACACTCACAGTTTTGGCCGATTCTGGCCCGTTTCCTACTGTGTTGGGGTCGCGGAGTGATTTCCACGATTAACGAACCCAGGGGTGCGTTTACGTGTCGATCATCAACACTCATGGTTTTTGTCGTTTCGGACCCGTTTTGTGGACTATTACTCACCGTTTTGTGGTCCCAAAGGGATTTCCATGGTTGTCGAACCCCAAGGAGTGCTTACGTGTTGGTCATCGGGACTCGCAGTTTGGGTCGACTCTGGCCCGTTCTTGGACTATTACTCGCTTTGGGGTCCCAAGTGATTTCCATGATCGACGAACCCGGGGTGGGTTTACGTGTTGGTCATCAACACTCATAGTTTTGGCGATTCTGGCCCGTTTCTTGAACTATTACTCACTTTTGGGGTCCCGGGTGATTTTCACGATTAACGAACCCGGGGTGCGCGTTACGTGTCGGTCATCAACACTCACAGTTTTGACCGATTCGGCCTGTTTCATGGACTATTACTCGCCGTTTTGGGGTCCCAAAGTGATTTCCATGGTTGTGGAACCCCAGTGCACTTATGTGTCGGTCATCAACTCTCACAGTTTTGGCGATTCTGGCCCGTTCTTGGACTATTACTCACCTTTGGGGTCCCAAGTGATTTCCATGATTGACAAACCCTGTATGCGTTTATGTGTCGGTCATCCACGCTCACAGTTTTGACCGATTCTGGCATGTTTCATGGACTATTACCCACCTTTTTGGGGTCCGAAGCGATTTCCATACTTGTTGAACCCCATGGCACGCTTACGTGTCGGTCATCAACACTCACAGTTTTGACTGATTCTGGCCCGTTTCGTGGACTATTACTCACTGTTTTGGGGCCCCGGAGTGAATTCCATGATTAAAGAACCCCGAGGTGCGTTTGTTTGTCTGTCATCAACCATCATAGTTTTGGCCGATTCTGGCCCGTCTCGTGGACTATTACTCACTGTTTTGGGGTCCCGTAGTGATTTCCACAATTAGCGAACACTGGGGTGCGTTTACGTGTCGGTCATCAACACTCACAGTTTTGACCGATTATGGCATGTTTCATGGACTATTACTCACCGTTTTGGGGTCCCAAAGCGATTTCCATGGTTGTCAAACCCCAAGGTGCACTTACATGTCGATCATCAACACTCACAGTTTTGGCCGATTCTGGCCCGTTTCGTGGACTATTACTCATAGTTTTGGGCTCCCGGAGTGATTTCCATGATTAATGAACCCCAGGGTGCGTTTACGGGTCGGTCGTCAACACTCACAGTTTTGGCCAATTCTGGCCCGTTTCTTGGACTATTACTCAGCTTCGTGGTCCCGAAGTGGTTTCCACGATTGACAAACCCCAGGGTGCGTTTACGTGTCGGTCATCAACACTCACAATTTTGGCTGATTCTGGTCCGTTTTGGGGTCCCAGAGCGATTTCCACGATTGACGATCACCGGGGTGCGTTTACGTGTCCGTCGTCAATACTCATAGTTTGAGCCAATTCTGACCCATTTCGTGGACTACTACTCACCGTTTTGGGGTCCTGAACCGATTTCCATACTTGTTGAACCCCATGGTGCGCTTACGTGTCGGTCATCAACACTCACTGTTTTGGGGCCCCGGAGAGAATTCCACGATTAAACAACCCCGGGGTGCGTTTATGTGTCTTTCATCAATAGTCATAGTTTTGGCCGATTCTCGCACATTTCATGGACTATTCATCACCGTTTTGGGTCCCGGAGTGATTTCCACAATTAACGAACCCGAGGTGCGTTTACGTGTCGGTCATCAACACTCACAGTTTTGACCGATTCTAGCCTGTTTCATGGACTATTACTCACCGCTTTGGGGTCCCGGTGATTTCCATGATTAACGAACCCGTGGTGCGCTTTACGTGTCGGTCATCAACACTCACTGTTTTGGCCGATTCTGGCCCATTTCCTACTGTGTTGGGGTCGCGGAGTGATTTCCACGATTAACGAACCCCGGGGTGCGTTTACGTGTCGATCATCAACACTCATGGTTTTTGTCGTTTCGGACCCGTTTTGTGGACTATTACTCACCGTTTTGTGGTCCCAAAGTGATTTCCATGGTTGTCGAACCCCAAGGAGTGCTTACGTTTTGGTTATCGGGACTCGCAGTTTGGGTCGACTCTGGCCCGTTTCTTGGATTATTACTCAGTTTCGGGGTCCCGAAGTGATTTCCATGACTGACGAACCCCGGGGTGGGTTTACGTGTCGGTCATCAACACTCACCGTTTTAGCTGATTCTGGCCCGTTTCATGGACTATACTCACTGTTTTGGGGCCCCGGAGAGAAATCCACGATTAAAGACCCCGGGGTGCGTTTATGTGTCTGTCATCAATAGTCATAGTTTTGGCCGACTCTGGCACCTTTCGTGGACTATTCATCACAGTTTTTGGGTCCCAGAGTGATTTCCACAATTAACGAACCCCGGGGTGCGTTTACGTGTCGGTCATCAACACTCACAGTTTTGACCGATTTTGGCATGTTTCATGGACTATTACTCACCGATTTGGGGTCCCAAAGCGATTTCCATGGTTGTCGAACCCCAAGTTGCGCTTATGTGTCGGTCATCAACACTCACAGTTTCGGCCGATTCTGGCCCGTTTCGTGGACTATTACTCACGTTTTGGGCTCCGGGTGATTTCCATGATTAACGAACCCCGTGGTGCGTTTACGTGTCGGTCATCAACACTCACAGTTTTGGCCGATTCTGGCCCGTTTCCTACTGTGTTGGGGTCGCGGAGTGATTTCCACGATTAACGAACCCAGGGGTGCGTTTACGTGTCGATCATCAACACTCATGGTTTTTGTCGTTTCGGACCCGTTTTGTGGACTATTACTCACCGTTTTGTGGTCCCAAAGGGATTTCCATGGTTGTCGAACCCCAAGGAGTGCTTACGTGTTGGTCATCGGGACTCGCAGTTTGGGTCGACTCTGGCCCGTTTCTTGGACTATTACTCAGTTTCGGGGTCCCGAAGTGATTTCCATGACTGACGAACCCCGGGGTGGGTTTACGTGTTGGTCATCAACACTCATAGTTTTGGCCGATTCTGGCCCGTTTCTTGGACTATTACTCACTTTTAGGGGTCCCGGAGTGATTTTCACGATTAACGAACCCCGGGGTGCGTTTACGTGTCGGTCATTAACACTCACAGTTTTGACCGATTCTGGCCTGTTTCACGGACTATTACTCGCCGTTTTGGGGTCCCAAAGTGATTTCCATGGTTGTGGAACCCCCAGGTGCACTTATGTGTCGGTCATCAACTCTCACAGTTTTGGCCGATTCTGGCCCGTTTCTTGGACTATTACTCAGCTTCGGGGTCCCGAAGTGATTTCCACGATTGACAAACCCTGGTGCGTTTATGTGTCGGTCATCAACACTCACAGTTTTGACCGATTCTGCATGTTTCATGGACTATTACTCACCTTTTGGGGTCCGGCGATTTCCATACTTGTTGAACCCCATGGCGCGCTTACGTGTCGGTCATCAACACTCACAGTTTTGGCTGATTCTCGCCCGCTTCGTGGACTATTACTCACTGTTTTGGGGCCCCGGTGAATTCCATGATTAAAGAACCCGAGGTGCGTTTGTTTGTCATCATCAACCATCATAGTTTTGGCGATTCTGGCCCGCTTCGTGGACTATTACTCACTGTTTTGGGGTCCCGTAGTGATTTCCACAATTAGCGAACACTGGGGTGCGTTTACGTGTCGGTCATCAACACTCACAGTTTTGACCGATTATGGCATGTTTCATGGACTATTACTCACCGTTTTGGGGTCCCAAAGCGATTTCCATGGTTGTCAAACCCCAAGGTGCACTTACATGTCGGTCATCAACACTCACAGTTTTGGCCGATTCTGGCCCGTTTCGTGGACTATTACTCATAGTTTTGGGCTCCCGGAGTGATTTCCATGATTAATGAACCCCAGGGTGCGTTTACGGGTCGGTCGTCAACACTCACAGTTTTGGCCAATTCTGGCCCGTTTCTTGGACTATTACTCAGCTTCGTGGTCCCGAAGTGGTTTCCACGATTGACAAACCCCAGGGTGCGTTTACGTGTCGGTCATCAACACTCACAATTTTGGCTGATTCTGGTCCGTTTTGGGGTCCCAGAGCGATTTCCACGATTGACGATCACCGGGGTGCGTTTACGTGTCCGTCGTCAATACTCATAGTTTGAGCCAATTCTGACCCATTTCGTGGACTACTACTCACCGTTTTGGGGTCCTGAACCGATTTCCATACTTGTTGAACCCCATGGTGCGCTTACGTGTCGGTCATCAACACTCACTGTTTTGGGGCCCCGGAGAGAATTCCACGATTAAACAACCCCGGGGTGCGTTTATGTGTCTTTCATCAATAGTCATAGTTTTGGCCGATTCTGGCACATTTCATGGACTATTCATCACCGTTTTTGGGTCCCGGAGTGATTTCCACAATTAACGAACCGCGAGGTGCGTTTACGTGTCGGTCATCAACACTCACAGTTTTGACCGATTCTAGCCTGTTTCATGGACTATTACTCACCGTTTTGGGGTCCCGGAGTGATTTCCATGATTAACGAACCCCGTGGTGCGTTTACGTGTCGGTCATCAACACTCACTGTTTTGGCCGATTCTGGCCCATTTCCTACTGTGTTGGGGTCGCGGAGTGATTTCCACGATTAACGAACCCCGGGGTGCGTTTACGTGTCGATCATCAACACTCATGGTTTTTGTCGTTTCGGACCCGTTTTGTGGACTATTACTCACCGTTTTGTGGTCCCAAAGTGATTTCCATGGTTGTCGAACCCCAAGGAGTGCTTACGTTTTGGTCATCGGGACTCGCAGTTTGGGTCGACTCTGGCCCGTTTCTTGGACTATTACTCAGTTTCGGGGTCCCGAAGTGATTTCCATGACTGACGAACCCCGGGGTGCGTTTACGTGTCGGTCATCAACACTCACAGTTTTGGCGATTCGGCCCGCTTTCTTGGACTATTACTCACTTTTGGGGTCCTGGGTGATTTTCACGATTAACGAACCCCGGGGTGCGTTTACGTGTCGGTCATTAACACTCACAGTTTTGACCGATTCTGGCGTGTTTCTTGGACTATTACTCACAGTTTTGGGCTCCCGGTGATTTCCAAGATTAACGAACCCGTGGTGCGTTTACGTGTCGGTCATCAACACTCACAGTTTTGGCCGATTCTGGCCCGTTTCCTGCTGTGTTGGGGTCGCGGAGTGATTTCACGATTAACGAACCCCGGGGTGCGTTTACGTGTCGATCATCAACACTCATCGTTTTGTCGTTTGGACCCGTTTGTGGACTATTACTCACCGTTTTGTGGTCCCAAAGTGATTTCCATGGTTATGGAACCCCAAAGAGTGCTTACGTGTTGGTCATCAACACTCACAGTTTGGGTCGACTCTGGCCCGTTTCTTGGACTATTACTCAGTTTCGGGGTCCCGATGTGATTTCCATGACTGACGAACCCCGGGGTGGGTTTACGTGTCGGTCATCAACACTCACAGTTTTGGCCGATTCTGGCCCGTTTCGTGGACTATTACTCATAGTTTTGGGCTCCCGGAGTGATTTCCATGATTAATGAACCCCAGGGTGCGTTTACGGGTCGGTCGTCAACACTCACTGTTTTGGCCAATTCTGGCCCGTTTCTTGGACTATTACTCAGCTTCGGGGTCCCGAAGTGATTTCCACGATTGACAAACCCCAGGGTGCGTTTACGTGTCGGTCATCAACACTCACAATTTTGGCTGATTCTGGTCCGTTTCATGCACTATTACTCGGCGTTTTGGGGTCCCAGAGCGATTTCCACGATTGGCGATCACCGGGGTGCGTTTACGTGTCCGTCGTCAATACTCATAGTTTGAGCCAATTCTGACCCATTTCTTGGACTACTACTCACCGTCTTGGGGTCCTGAACCGATTTCCATACTTGTTGAACCCCATGGTGCGCTTACGTGTTGGTCATCAACACTCACTGTTTTGGGCCCCGGAGAGAATTCCACGATTAAAGAAACCCGGGGTGCGTTTATGTGTCTTTCATCAATAGTCATAGTTTTGGCCGATTCTGGCACATTTCATGGACTATTCATCACAGTTTTTTGGTCCCGTAGTGATTTCCACAATTAACGAACCGCGGGGTGCGTTTACGTGTCGGTCATCAACACTCACAGTTTTGACCGATTCTGGCCTGTTTCATGGACTATTACTCACTGTTTTGGGGTCCCGGAGTGATTTCCATGATTAACGAACCCCGTGGTGTGTTTACGTGTCGGTCATCAACACTCACTGTTTTGACTGATTCTGTCCTGTTTCAAGGACTATTACTCGCCATTTTGGGGTCCCAAAGCGATTTCCATGGTTGTCGAACCCCAAGGTGCACTTACGCGTCGGTCATCAACACTCACAATTTTGGCCGATTCTGGCCCGTTTCGTGGACTATTACTCACTGTTTTGGGCTCCAGGAGTGATTTCCATGATTAACGAACCCCGGGGTGCGTTTACGTGTCGGTCATCAACACTCACAGTTTTGGCCGATTCTGGCCCATTTCGTACTGTGATGGGGTCCCGGAGTGATTTCCACGATTAACGAACCCCGGGGTGTGTTTACGTGTCCATAATCAATACTCGTCGTTTTTGTCGTTCCGGACCTGTTTCTTGGACTCTTACTCACCGTTTTGTGGTCCCAAAGTGATTTCCATGGTTGTCGAACCCCAAGGTCTGTTTACGTGTCGGTCATCAACACTCACAGTTTTGGCCGATTCTGGCCTGTTTCGTGGATTATTACTCACTGTTTTGGGCTCCCGGAGTGATTTCTATGATTAACGAACATAGTAGTGCGTTTACATGTCGGTCATCAACACTCACTTGTTTGGCGATTCTGGCCCGTTTCATGGACTATTACTCACTGTTTTGGAGTCCGGTAGTATTTTTTCATGATTAACAAACCCCGGGGTGCCTTTACGTGTCGGTCATCAACACTCACTGTTTTTACCAATTCTGACACGTTTCGTGCACTATTACTCACCGTTTTGGGGTCCCGAAGCGATTTCCATAGTTCTTGATCCCCTAGGTGCGCTTACATGTGGGTCATCAACACTCGCGGTTTTGGCTGATTCTGGCCCGTTTCTTGGACTATTACTCACTTTTGGGGTCCCGGAGTGATTTTCACGATTAACGAACCCCGAGTGCGTTTACGTGTCGGTCATCAACACTCACAGTTTTGACCGATTCTGGCCTGTTTCATGGACTATTACTCACCGTTTTGGGGTCCCGGAGTGATTTCCATGATTAACGAACCCGTGGTGCGTTTACGTGTCGGTCATCAACACTCACAGTTTTGGCCGATTCTGGCCCGTTTCCTACTGTTTTGGGGTCGCGGAGTGATTTCCACGATTAATGAACCCGGGGTGCGTTTACGTGTCGATCATCAACACTCATAGTTTTGGCGATTCGGCCCGCGTTTCCTCTCACCGTTGGGGTCCGGTGATTTCCACGATTAACGAACCCCGGTGCGCTTTACGTGTCGATCATCAACACTCATGGTTTTTGTCGTTTCGGCCCGTTTTGTGGACTATTACTCACCGTTTTGTGGTCCCAAAGTGATTTCCAGGTTGTCGAACCCCAAGGACTGCTTACGTGTTGGTCATCAACACTCACAGTTTTGGGTGATTCGGCCCGTTTCTTGGACTATTACTCAGTTTCGGGGTCCCGAAGTGATTTCCATGACTGACGAACCCCGGGGTGGGTTTACGTGTCGGTCATTAACACTCACAGTTTTGGCCGATTCTGGCGTGTTTCTTGGACTATTACTCACAGTTTTGGGCTCCCGGAGTGATTTCCAAGATTAACGAACCCCGTGGTGCGTTTACGTGTCGGTCATCAACACTCACAGTTTTGGCCGATTCTGGCCCGTTTCCTACTGTGTTGGGGTCGCGGAGTGATTTCAACGATTAACGAACCCCGGGGTGCGTTTACGTGTCGATCATCAACACTCATCGTTTTTGTCGTTTCGGACCCGTTTTGTGGACTATTACTCACCGTTTTGTGGTCCCAAAGTGATTTCCATGGTTGTCGAACCCCAAGGAGTGCTTACGTGTTGGTCATCGGGACTCGTAGTTTGGGTCGACTCTGGCCCGTTTCTTGGACTATTACTCAGTTTCGGGGTCCCAATGTGATTTCCATGACTGAAGAACTCCGGAGTGGGTTTACGTGTCGGTCATCAACACTCACAGCTTTGGCTGATTCTGGCCCGCTTTTGAACTATTACTCACTTTTGGGGCCCTGGGTGATTTTCACGATTAACGAACCCCAGGGTGCGTTTACAGGTCGGTCATCAACACTTACTGTTTTGGCCGATTCTGGCCCGTTTCGTACTGTGTTGGGGTCCCGGAGTGATTTCCACGATTAACGAACCCCGGGGTGTGTTTACATGTCGATCATCAACACTCGTGGTTTTTGACGTTTCGGACCCGGTTCGTGGACTATTACTCACCGTTTTGTGGTCCCAAAGCGATTTCCACGGTTGTCAAACCCCAAGGTGCGTTTACGTGTCGGTCATCAACACTCACAGTTTTGGTCGATTCTGGCCTGTTTCGTGGACTACTACTCACTGTTTTGGGGTCCCGAAGTGATTTCCATGATTAACGAACAACGGGGTGCGTTTACCTGTCGGTCATCAACATGCACATGTTTGGCCGATTCTGGCCCGTTTCATGGACTATTACTCACTGTTTTGGGGTCCCGGGGTATTTTTTTTCATGATTAACGAACCCTGGGGTGCCTTTACGTGTCGGTCATCAGCACTCACAGTTTTTGCCAATTCTGGCACGTTTCGTGCACTATTACTTACCGTTTTGGGGTCCCGAAGCGATTTCCATAGTTGTTGATCCCCAAGGTGCATTTACGTGTCGCTCATCAACAATCACAGTTTCGGCCGATTCTGGCCCGTTTCGTGGTCTTATACTCACAATTTTGGGTTCCCGGTGATTTCCATGATTAACGAACCCGTGGTGCGTTTACGTGTCGGTCATCAACACTCGCAGTTTTGGCCGATTCTGGCCCGTTTCATGCACTATTACTCACTGTTTTGGGGTCCCAGAGAGATTTCCACGATTGACGAACCCGGTGTGCGTTTACGTGTCCGTCATCAACACTCACAGTTTTGGCCAATTCTGACCTGTTTCGTGGTCTATTACTCACCGTTTTTGGGGTCCCGAAGTGATTTCCACGACTGACAAACCCCGGGGTGCGTTTACGTGTCGGTCATCAACACTCACAGTTTCGACCGATTCTGGCATGTTTCATGGACTATTACTCACCTTTTTGGGGTCTGAAGCGATTTCCATACTTGTTGAACCCCATGGTGCGCTTACGTGTCGGTCATCAACACTCACCGTTTTGGCTGATTCTGGCCCGTTTCGTGGACTATACTCACTGTTTTGGGGCCCCGGAGAGAATTCCACGATTAAAGAACCCCGGGGTGCGTTTATGTGTCTGTCATCAATAGTCATAGTTTTGGCCGATTCTGGCACCTTTCGTGGACTATTCATCACAGTTTTTGGGTCCCGAAGTGATTTCCACAATTAACGAACCCCGGGGTGCGTTTACGTGTCGGTCATCAACACTCACAGTTTTGACCGATTTTGGCTTGTTTCATGGACTATTACTCACCGATTTGGGGTCCCAAAGCGATTTCCATGGTTGTCGAACCGCCAGGTGCGCTTATGTGTCGGTCTTCAACACTCACAGTTTTGGCCGATTCTGGCCCGTTTCATGGACTATTACTCACAGTTTTGGGCTCCCGGAGTGATTTCCATGATTAACGAACCCCGTGGTGCGTTTACGTGTCGGTCATCAACACTCACAGTTTTGGCGATTCTGGCCCGCTTCCTCATCATGTTGGGGTCGGGGGTGATTTCCACGATTAACGAACCCGGGTGCGTTTACGTGTCGATCATCAACACTCATGGTTTTTGTCGTTTCGGACCCGTTTGTGGACTATTACTCACCGTTTTGTGGTCCCAAAGGATTTCCATGGTTGTCGAACCCAAGGAGTGCTTACGTGTTGGTCATCGGGACTCATGATTTGGGTCGACTCTGGCCCGTTTCTTGGACTATTACTCAGTTTTGGGGTCCCGAAGTGATTTCCATGATTGACGAACCCGGGGTGCGTTTACGTGTTGGTCATCAACACTCATAGTTTTGGCCGATTCTGGCCCGTTTCTTGGACTATTACTCACTTTTGGGGTCCCGGAGTGATTTTCACGATTAACAAACCCCGGGGTGCGTTTACGTGTCGGTCATTAACACTCACAGTTTTGACCGATTCTGGCCTGTTTCACGGACTATTACTCGCCGTTTTGGGGTCCCAAAGTGATTTCCATGGTTGTGGAACCCCCAGGTGCACTTATGTGTCGGTCATCAACTCTCACAGTTTTGGCCGATTCTGGCCCGTTTCTTGGACTATTACTCAGCTTCGGGGTCCCGAAGTGATTTCCACGATTGACAAACCCTGTATGCGTTTATGTGTCGGTCATCAACACTCACAGTTTTGACCGATTCTGCATGTTTCATGGACTATTACTCACCTTTGGGGGGTCCGAGCGATTTCCATACTTGTTGAACCCCATGGCGCGCTTTACGTGTCGGTCATCAACACTCATAGTTTTGGCGATTCGGCCCGTTTCGTGGACTATTACTCACTGTTTTGGGGCCCCGGAGTGAATTCCATGATTAAAGAACCCCGAGGTGCGTTTGTTTGTCTGTCATCAACCATCATAGTTTTGGCCGATTCTGGCCCGTTTCGTGGACTATTACTCACTGTTTTGGGGTCCCGTAGTGATTTCCACAATTAACGAACACTGGGTGCGCGTTACGTGTCGGTCATCAACACTCACAGTTTTGACCGATTATGGCATGTTTCATGGACTATTACTCACCGTTTTGGGGTCCCAAAGCGATTTCCATGGTTGTCAAACCCCAAGGTGCACTTACATGTCGATCATCAACACTCACAGTTTTGGCCGATTCTGGCCCGTTTCGTGGACTATTACTCATAGTTTTGGGCTCCCGGAGTGATTTCCAGGATTAATGAACCCCAGGGTGCGTTTACGGGTCGGTCGTCAACACTCACTGTTTTGGCCAATTCTGGCCCGTTTCTTGGACTATTACTCAGCTTCGTGGTCCCGAAGTGGTTTCCACGATTGACAAACCCCAGGGTGCGTTTACGTGTCGGTCATCAACACTCACAATTTTGGCTGATTCTGGTCTGTTTTGGGGTCCCAGAGCGATTTCCACGATTGACGATCACCGGGGTGCGTTTACGTGTCCGTCGTCAATACTCGTAGTTTGAGCCAATTCTGACCCATTTCGTGGACTACTACTCACCGTTTTGGGGTCCTGAACCGATTTCCATACTTGTTGAACCCCATGGTGCGCTTACGTGTCGGTCATCAACACTCACTGTTTTGGGGCCCCGGAGAGAATTCCACGATTAAAGAACCCCGGTGTGCGTTTATGTGTCTTTCATCAATAGTCATAGTTTTCGCCGATTCTGGCACATTTCAGGGACTATTCATCACAGTTTTTGGGTCCCGGAGTGATTTCCACAATTAACGAACCGCGGGGTCAGTTTACGTGTCGGTCATCAAGACTCACAGTTTTAACCGATTCTGGCCTGTTTCATGGACTATTACTCACCGTTTTGGGGTCCCGGTGATTTCCATGATTAACGAACCCGTGGTGCGTTTACGTGTCGGTCATCAACACTCACTGTTTTGGCGATTCTGCCCATTTCCTCATCGTGTTGGGGTCCTGGGTGATTTCCACGATTAACGAACCCCGGGGTGCGTTTACGTGTCGATCATCAACACTCATGGTTTTTGTCGTTTCGGACCCGTTTTGTGGACTATTACTCACCGTTTTGTGGTCCCAAAGTGATTTCCATGGTTGTCGAACCCCAAGGAGTGCTTACGTTTTGGTCATCGGGACTCGCAGTTTGGGTCGACTCTGGCCCGTTTCTTGGACTATTACTCAGTTTCGGGGTCCCGAAGTGATTTCCATGACTGACGAACCCCGGGGTGGGTTTACGTGTCGGTCATCAACACTCACAGTTTTGGCCGATTCTGGCCCGTTTCTTGGACTATTACTCACTTTTGGGGGTCCCGGAGTGATTTTCATGATTAACGAACCCCGGGGTGCGTTTACGTGTCGGTCATTAACACTCACAGTTTTGACCGATTCTGGCGTGTTTCTTGGACTATTACTCACAGTTTTGGGCTCCCTAAGTGATTTCCAAGATTAACGAGCCCCGTGGTGCGTTTACGTGTCGGTCATCAACACTCACAGTTTTGGCCGATTCTGGCCCGTTTCCTACTGTGTTGGGGTCGCGGAGTGATTTCACCGATTAACGAACCCCGGGGTGCGTTTACGTGTCGATCATCAACACTCATCGTTTTTGTCGTTTCGGACCCGTTTTGTGGACTATTACTCACCGTTTTGTGGTCCCAAAGTGATTTCCATGGTTATGGAACCCCAAAGAGTGCTTACGTGTTGGTCATCGGTACTCGCAGTTTGGGTCGACTCTGGCCCGTTTCTTGGACTATTACTCAGTTTCGGGGTCCCGATGTGATTTCCATGACTGACGAACCCCGGGGTGGGTTTACGTGTCGGTCATCAACACTCACAGTTTTGGCCGATTCTGGCCCGTTTCTTGGACTATTACTCACTTTTGGGGGCCCCGGAGTGATTTTCACGATTAACGAACCCCGGGGTGCGTTTACGTGTCGGTCATTAACACTCACAGTTTTGACCGATTCTGGCCCGTTTCGTGGACTATACTCACTGTTTTGGGGCCCCGGAGAGAAATCCACGATTAAAGAACCCCGGGGTGCGTTTATGTGTCTGTCATCAATAGTCATAGTTTTGGCGAACCCCCGGGTGCACTTACGTGTCGGTCATCAACACTCACAGTTTTGGCCGGTTCTGGCCCGTTTCATGGACTATTACTCACAGTTTTGGGCTCCCGGAGTGATTTCCACGATTAACGAACCCCGGGGTGCGTTTATAGGTCGGTCATCAACACTTACTGTTTTGGCCGATTCTGGCCCGTTTCGTACTGTGTTGGGGTCCCGGAGTGATTTCCACGATTAACGAACCCCGGGGTGTGTTTACATGTTGATCATCAACACTAGTGGTTTTTGACGTTTCGGACCCGGTTCGTGGACTATTACTCACCGTTTTGTGGTCCCAAAGTGATTTCCACGGTTGTCAAACCCCAAGGTGCGTTTACGTGTCGGTCATCAACACTCAAAGTTTTGGTTGATTCTGGCCTGTTTCGTGGACTACTACTCACTGTTTTGGGGTCCCGAAGTGATTTCCATGATTAACGAACACCCGGGTGCGTTTACCTGTCGGTCATCAACATGCACATGTTTGGCCGATTCTGGCCCGTTTCGTGGACTATTACTCACTGTTTTGGGGTCCCGGAGTATTTTTTTCATGATTAACGAACCCCGGGGTGCCTTTACGTGTCGGTCATCAACACTCACTGTTTTTGCCAATTCTGACACGTTTCGTGCACTATTACTTACCGTTTTGGGGTCCCAATGCGATTTCCATAGTTGTTGATCCCCAGGGTGCGCTTACGTGTCGCTCATCAACAATCACAGTTTTGGCCGATTCTGGCCCGTTTCGTGGACTATTACTCACAGTTTTGGGCTCCCAGAGTGATTTCCATGATTAACGAACCCCGGGGTGCGTTTACGGGACGGTCATCAACACTCACTGTTTTGGCCGATTCTGGCCCGTTTCTTGTACAATTACTTAGTTTCGGGGTCCCGAAGTGATTTCCACGATTAACGAACCCCGGGGTGCGTTTACGTGTCGGTCATCAACACTCACAATTTTGGCTGATTCCGGTCCATTTCATGCAATATTACTCACTGCTTTTGGGGTCCCAGAGCGATTTCCACGATTGACGATCCTCGGGTGCGCGTTTACGTGTCCGTCATCAATACTCATAGTTTGAGCCAATTCTGACCCGCTTTCGTGGACTATTACTCACCGCTTTGGGGTCCCGAACGATTTCCATACTTGTTGAACCCCATGGTGCGCTTACGTGTCGGTCATCAACACTCACCGCTTTGGCTGATTCTGCCCGTTTCGTGGACTATACTCACTGCTTTGGGGCCCGGAGAAATTCCACGATTAAAGAACCCCGGGTGCGTTTATGTGTCATCATCAATAGTCATAGTTTTGGCCGATTCTGCACCTTTCGTGGACTATTCATCACAGTTTTGGGTCCCGGTGATTTCCACAATTAACGAACCCCTGGTGCGTTTACGTGTCGGTCATCAACACTCACAGTTTTGACCGATTTTGGCTTGTTTCATGGACTATTACTCACCGTTTTGGGGTCCCAAAGCGATTTCCATGGTTGTCGAACCGCCAGGTGCGCTTATGTGTCGGTCATCAACACTCACAGTTTTGGCGATTCTGGCCCGCTTCATGGACTATTACTCACGTTTTGGGCTCCCGGAGTGATTTCCATGATTAACGAACCCCGTGGTGCGTTTACGTGTCGGTCATCAACACTCATGGTTTTTGTCGTTTCGGACCCGTTTTGTGGACTATTACACACCGTTTTGTGGTCCCAAAATTATTTCCATGGTTGTCGAACCCCAAGGAGTGCTTACGTGTTGGTCATCAACACTTCCAGCTTTGGGTCGATTCGCCCGTTTCTTGAACTATTACTCAGTTTTGGGGCCCCTAGGTGATTTCCATGATTGACGAACCCCGGGGTGCGTTTACGTGTTGGTCATCAACACTCGCAGTTTTGGCCGATTCTGGCCCGTTTCTTGGACTATTACTCAGTTTTGGGGTCCCGAGTGATTTTCATGATTAACGAACCCCGGGTGCGCTTACGTGTCGGTCATCAACACTCACAGTTTTGACCGATTCTGGCCTGTTTCATGGACTATTACTCACCGTTTGGGGTCCCAAAGTGATTTCCATGGTTGTCGAACCCCAAGGTGCACTTACGTGTCGGTCATCAACACTCACAGTTTTTGGCGATTCTGGCCCGCTTTCGTGGACTATTACTCACCGTTTTGGGTTCCCGAGTGATTTCCATGATTAACGAACCCCGGGTGCGCTTACGTGTCGGTCATCAACACTCACTGTTTTGGCCGATTCTGGCCCGCTTCAGACTCGTGTTGGGGTCCGGAGTGATTTCCACGATTAACGAACCCCGGGTGTGTTTACGTGTCGATCATCAACACTCGTGGTTTTGGCGTTTCGACCCGTTTCGTGGACTATTACTCACCGCTTTGGGGTCCCAAAGCGATTTCCATGGTTGTCAAACCCCAAGGTGCGCTTACGTGTCGGTCATCAACACTCACTGTTTTGGCTGATTCTGGCCCATTTCCTCTTCGTTACTCACTGCTTTGGGGTCGCGGAGTGATTTCCACGATTAACGAACCCCGGGGTGCGTTTACGTGTCGATCATCAACACTCATGGTTTTGGCGATTCTGGACCCGCTTTGTGGACTATTACTCACCGTTTTGTGGTCCCAAAGTGATTTCCATGGTTGTCGAACCCCAAGGAGTGCTTACGTTTTGGTCATCAACACTCACAGTTTTTGGCCGATTCTGGCCCGCTTTCTTGGACTATTACTCACCGCTTTGGGGTCCCGAAGTGATTTCCATGACTGACGAACCCCGGGGTGGGTTTACGTGTCGGTCATCAACACTCACAGTTTTGGCCGATTCTGGCCCGTTTCTTGGACTATTACTCACTTTTGGGGGTCCCGGAGTGATTTTCATGATTAACGAACCCCGGGGTGCGTTTACGTGTCGGTCATTAACACTCACAGTTTTGACCGATTCTGGCGTGTTTCTTGGACTATTACTCACAGTTTTGGGCTCCCGAAGTGATTTCCAAGATTAACGAGCCCCGTGGTGCGTTTACGTGTCGGTCATCAACACTCACAGTTTTGGCCGATTCTGGCCCGTTTCCTACTGTGTTGGGGTCGCGGAGTGATTTCACCGATTAACGAACCCCGGGGTGCGTTTACGTGTCGATCATCAACACTCATCGTTTTTGTCGTTTCGGACCCGTTTTGTGGACTATTACTCACCGTTTTGTGGTCCCAAAGTGATTTCCATGGTTATGGAACCCCAAAGAGTGCTTACGTGTTGGTCATCGGTACTCGCAGTTTGGGTCGACTGCCCGCTTCTTGGACTATTACTCAGTTTGGGGTCCCGAGTGATTTCCATGACTGACGAACCCCGGGGTGGGTTTACGTGTCGGTCATCAACACTCACAGTTTTGGCCGATTCTGGCCCGTTTCTTGGACTATTACTCACTTTTGGGGTCCTGAGTGATTTTCACGATTAACGAACCCCGGGTGCGTTTACGTGTCGGTCATCAACACTCACAGTTTTGACCGATTCTGGCCTGTTTCATGGACTATTACTCACCGCTTTGGGGTCCCAAAGTGATTTCCATGGTTGTCGAACCCCGGTGCACTTACGTGTCGGTCATCAACACTCACAGTTTTGGCGATTCGGCCCGTTCATGGACTATTACTCACAGTTTTGGGCTCCGGGTGATTTCCACGATTAACGAACCCCGGTGCGTTTATAGGTCGGTCATCAACACTTCTGTTTTGGCGATTCTGGCCCGTTTACATCTTGTGTTGGGGTCCCGGTGATTTCCACGATTAACGAACCCGGGGTGTGTTTACATGTCGATCATCAACACTCAGTGGTTTTTGGCGTTTGGACCCGTTCGTGGACTATTACTCACCGTTTTGTGGTCCCAAAGTGATTTCCACGGTTGTCAAACCCCAAGGTACGTTTACGTGTCGGTCATCAACACTCAAAGTTTTGGTTGATTCTGGCCTGTTTCGTGGACTACTACTCACTGTTTTGGGGTCCCGAAGTGATTTCCATGATTAACGAACACCGGGTGCGTTTACCTGTCGGTCATCAACATGCACATGTTTGGCCGATTCTGGCCCGTTTCGTGGACTATTACTCACTGTTTTGGGGTCCCGGAGTATTTTTTCATGATTAACGAACCCCGGGGTGCCTTTACGTGTCGGTCATCAACACTCACTGTTTTTGCCAATTCTGACACGTTTCGTGCACTATTACTCACCGTTTTGGGGTCCCGAAGCGATTTCCATAGTTGTTGATCCCCAAGGTGCGCTTACGTTTAGCTCATCAACAATCACAGTTTTGACCGATTCTGGCCTGTTTCATGGACTATTACTCGCCGTTTTGGGGTCCCAAAGCGATTTCCATGGTTGTCGAACCCAAAGGTGCACTTACGTGTCGGTCATCAACACTCACAGTTTTGGCCGATTCTGGCACGTTTCGTGGACTATTACTCACAGTTTTGGGCTCCCGGATTGATTTCCACGATTGACAAACCCCGGGGCGCGTTTACGTGTCGGTCATCAACACTCACAGTTTTGACCGATTCTGGCATGTTTCATGGACTATTACTCACCTTTTTGGGGTCCGAAGCGATTTCCATACTTGTTGAACCCCATGGTGCGCTTACGTGTCGGTCATCAACACTCACAGTTTTGACTGATTCTGGCCCGTTTCGTGGACTATTACTCACTGTTTTGGGGCCCCGGAGTGAATTCCATGATTAAAGAACCCCGGGGTGCGTTTATTTGTCTGTCATCAACCATCATAGTTTTGGCCGATTCTGGCCCATTTAGTGAACTATTACTCACTGTTTTGGGGTCCCGTAGTGATTTCCACAATTAACGAACACCGGGGTGCGTTTACGTGTCGGTCATCAACACTCACAGTTTTGACCGATTATGGCATGTTTCATGGACTATTACTCACCGTTTTGGGGTCCCAAAGCGATTTCCATGGTTGTCAAACCCCAAGGTGCACTTACATGTCGGTCATCAACACTCACAGTTTTGGCCGATTCTGGCCCGTTTCGTGGACTATTACTCATAGTTTTGGGCTCCCGGAGTGATTTCCATGATTAACGAACCCGGTGCGTTTACGGGTCGGTCGTCAACACTCACTGTTTTGGCCGATTCTGGCCCGCTTTTGGACTATTACTCAGCTTCGGGTCCCAAGTGATTTCCACGATTACAAACCCGAGGTGCGCTTTACGTGTCGGTCATCAACACTCACAATTTTGGCTGATTCGGTCCGTTTCATGCACTATTACTCGGCGCTTTTGGGGTCCCAGAGCGATTTCCACGATTGACGATCCTCGGGGTGCGTTTACGTGTCCGTCGTCAATACTCATAGTTTGAGCCAATTCTGACCGTTTCGTGGACTATTACTCACCGTTTTGGGGTCCTGAACCGATTTCCATACTTGTTGAACCCCATGGTGCGCTTACGTGCCGGTCATCAACACTCACCGTTTTGGCTGATTCTGGCCCGTTTCGTGGACTATACTCACTGTTTTGGGGCCCCGGAGAGAATTCCACGATTAAAGAACCCCGGGGTGCGTTTATGTGTCTGTCATCAATAGTCATAGTTTTGGCCGATTCTGGCACCTTTCGTGGACTATTCATCACAGTTTTTGGGTCCCGGAGTGATTTCCACAATTAACGAACCGCGGGGTGCGTTTACGTGTCGGTCATCAACACTCACAGTTTTGACCGATTCTGGCCTGTTTCATGGACTATTACTCACCGTTTTGGGGTCCCAAAGCGATTTCCATGGTTGTCGAACCGCCAGGTGCGCTTATGTGTCGGTCATCAACACTCACAGTTTTGGCGATTCTGGCCCGTTTCGTGGACTATTACTCACAGTTTTGGGCTCCCGGAGTGATTTCCATGATTAACGAACCCGTGTGCGTTTACGTGTCGGTCATCAACACTCACAGTTTTGGCGATTCTGGCCCGCTTCCTCTCGTGTTTGGGGTCCGGAGTGATTTCCACGATTAACGAACACCGGGTGCGTTTACATGTCGGTCATCAACACTCACATGTTTGGCGATTCTGCCCGCTTCGTGGACTATTACTCACTATTTTGGGGTCCTGAGTATTTTTTTCATGATTAACGAACCCAGGGTGCCTTTACGTGTCGGTCATCAACACTCACAGTTTTGCCAATTCTAACCGCTTCGTGGACTATTATCACCGCTTTGGGGTCCCGAGCGATTTCCATAGTCGTTGATCCCCAAGGTGCGCTTATGTGTCGGTCATCAACACTCGCGGTTGAAGCCGATTCTGGCCCGTTTCTTGAACTGTAACTCACTTTTTGGGGTCCCGGAGTGATTTTCACGATTAACGAACCATGGGTGCGTTTACGTGTCGTTTATCAACACTCACAGTTTTGACTGATTCTGTCCTGTTTCAAGGACTATTACTCGCCGTTTTGGGGTCCCAAAGTGATTTCCATGGTTGTCAAACCCCAAGGTGCACTTACATGTCGGTCATCAACACTCACAGTTTTGGCCGATTCTGGCCCGTTTCGTGGACTATTACTCATAGTTTTGGGCTCCCGGAGTGATTTCCATGATTAACGAACCCCGGGGTGCGTTTACGGGTCGGTCGTTAACACTCACTGTTTTGGCCGATTCTGGCCCGTTTCTTGGACTATTACTCAGCTTGGGGTCCCAAGTGATTTCCACGATTACAAACCCCGGGTTGCGTTTACGTGTCGGTCATCAACACTCACAATTTTGGCTGATTCTGGTCCGTTTCATGCACTATTACTCGGCGTTTATGGGTCCCAGAGCGATTTCCGCGATTGACGATCACCGGGGTGCGTTTACGTGTCCGTCTGCAATACTCATAGTTTGAGCCAATTCTGACCGATTTCATGGACTACTACTCACCGTTTTGGGGTCCTGAACCGATTTCCATACTTGTTGAACCCCATGGTGCGCTTACGTGTCGGTCATCAACACTCACCGTTTTGGCCGATTGTGGCACCTTTCGTGGACTATTCATCACAGCTTTTGGTTCCCGGAGTGATTTCCACATTTACGAACCGCGGGGTGCGTTTACGTGTCGGTCATCAACACTCACAGTTTTGATCGATTCTGGCCTGTTTCATGGACTATTACTCACCGTTTTGGGGTCCCAAAGCGATTTCCATGGTTGTCGAACCGCCAGGTGCGCTTATGTGTCGGTCATCAACACTCACAGTTTTGGCCGATTCTGGCCCGTTCATCAACACTCACAATTTTGGGGATCTGGGGGTGATTTCCACGATTAGCGAACCCGGGTGCGCGCGACGTGTCGATCATCAACACTCATGGTTTTTGTCGTTTCGACCGGTTTTGTGGACTATTACTCACCGCTTTGTGGTCCCAAAGTGATTTCCATGGTTGTCGAACCCCAAGGAGTGCTTACGTGTTGGTCATCAACACTCGCAGTTTGGGTCCCAAACGATTCTGCCCGCTTTCTTGGACTATTACTCACTTTTTGGGTCCCGGTGATTTCCATGATTAACGAACCCCGGGTGGGTTTTACGTGTCGGTCATCAACACTCACAGTTTTGGCCGATTCTGGCCCGCTTTCTTGGACTATTACTCACTTTTGGGGTCCCGAGTGATTTTCACGATTAACGAACCCCGGCGCGTACGTGTCGGTCATTAACACTCACAGTTTTGACCGATTCTGGCCTGTTTCATGGACTATTACTCGCCGTTTTGGGGTCCCAAAGTGATTTCCATGGTTGTCGAACCCCAAGGTGCTCTTACGTGTCGGTCATCAACACTCACAGTTTTGGCCGATTCTGGCCCGTTTCGTGGATTATTACTCAAAGTTTTGGGCTCCCGGAGTGATTTGCACGATTAACGAACCCTGGGGTGCGTTTACAGGTCGGTCATCAACACTTACTGTTTTGGCCGATTCTGGCCCGTTTCGTACTATGTTGGGGTCCCGGAGTGATTTCCACGATTAAAGAACCCCGGGGTGTGTTTACATGTCGATCATCAACAATCGTGGTTTTTGACGTTTCGGACCCGCTTCGTGGACTATTACTCACCGTTTTGTGGTCCCAAAGCGATTTCCACGGTTGTCAAACCCTAAGGTGCATTTACGTGTCGGTCATCAACACTCACAGTTTTGGTCGATTCTGGCCTGTTTCATGGACTACTACTCACTGTTTTGGGGTACCGAAGTGATTTCCATGATTAACGAACACCGGGGTGCGTTTACCTGTCGGTCATCAACACTCACATGTTTGGCCGATTCTGGCCCGTTTCGTGGACTATTACTCACTGTTTTGGGGTCACGGAGTATTTTTTCATGATTAACGAACCCCGAGGTGCCTTTACGTGTCGGTCATCAACACTCACTGTTTTTGCCTATTCGACACGCTTTCGTGCACTATTACTCACCGCTTTGGGGTCCCGGCGATTTCCATAGTTGTTGATCCCCAAGGTGCGCTTTACGTGTCGCTCATCAACAATCACAGCTTTTGGCCGATTCTGGCCTGTTTCATGGACTATTACTCACCGTTTTGGGGTCCCAAAGCGATTTCCATGGTTGTCGAACCCAAAGGTGCGCTTACGGACGGTCATCAACACTCACTGTTTTGGCCGATTCTGGCCCGCTTTCGTGGAATATTACTCACAGTTTTGGGCTCCCAGAGTGATTTCCATGATTAACGAACCCCGGGGTGCGTTTACGGGTCGGTCATCAACACTCACTATTTTGGCCGATTCTGGCCCGTTTCTTGGACTATTACTCAGTTTTTGGGCCCCTAGAGCGATTTCCACGATTGACAAACCCCGAGGTGCGTTTACGTGTCGGTCATCAACACTCACAGTTTGACCGATTCTGCATGTTTCATGGACTATTACTCACCTTTTTGGGGTCCGAAGCGATTTCCATACTTGTTGAACCCCATGGTGCGCTTACGTGTCGGTCATCAACACTCACAGTTTTGGCTGATTCTGGCCCGTTTCGTGGACTATTACTCACTGTTTTGGGGTCCCGGAGTGATTTCCACAATTAACGAACCCCGGTGCGTTTACGTGTCGGTCATCAACACTCACTGTTTTGACCGATTCTGGCATGTTTCATGGACTATTACTCACCGTTTTGGGGTCCCAAAGTGATTTCCATGGTTGTCAAACCCCAAGGTGCACTTACATGTTGGTCATCAACACTCACAGTTTTGGCCGATTGTGGCCCGTTTCGTGGACTATTACTCACAGTTTTGGGCTCCCAGAGTGATTTCCATGATTAACGAACCCCGGGGTGCGTTTACGGGTCGGTCATCGACACTCACTGTTTTGGCCGATTCTGGCCTGTTTCTTGGACTATTACTCAGCTTCGGGGTCCCGAAGTGATTTCCATGATTGACAAACCCAGGGTGCGTTTACGTGTCGGTCATCGACACTCACAATTTTGGCTGATTCTGGTCCGTTTCATGCACTATTACTCAGAGTTTTGGGGTCCCAGAGCGATTTCCATGATTGACGATCCCCGGGGTGCGTTTACGTGTCCGTCGTCAATACTCATAGTTTGAGCCAATTCTGACCCATTTCGTGGACTATTACTCACCGTTTTGGGGTCCCAACCGATTTCCGTACTTGTTGAACCCCATGGTGCGCTTACGTGTCGGTCATCAACACCCACACTTTTGGCTGATTCTGGCCCGTTTCGTGGACTATTACTCACTGTTTTGGGGCCCCGGAGTGAATTCCACGATTAAAGAACCCCGGGGTGCGTTTATGTGTCTGTCATCAATAGTCATAGTTTTGGCCGATTCTGGCACCTTTCGTGGACTATTACTCACAGTTTTGGGGTCCCGGAGTGATTTCCACAATTAACGAACCCCGGGGTGCGTTTACCTGTCGGTCATCAACACTCACTGTTTTGACCGATTCTAGCCTGTTTCATGGACTATTACTCACGTTTTGGGGTCCCAAAGCGATTTCCATGGTTGTCGAACCGCAAGGTGCGCTTATGTGTCGGTCATTAACTCACAGTTTTGGCCGATTCTGGCCTAATTCGTGGACTATTACTCACAGTTTTGGGCTCCCGGAGTGATTTCCATGATTAACGAACCCCGTGGTGCGTTTACGTGTCGGTCATCAACACTCACAGTTTTGGCCGATTCTGGCCCGTTTCGTACTGTGTTGGGGTCCCGGAGTGATTTCCACGATTAACGAACCCCGGGGTGCGTTTACGTGTCCATCATCAACACTCGTGGTTTTTGTCGTTTCGGACCCGTTTCGTGGAATATTACTCAGTTTTGGGGTCCCAAAGTGATCCACGACTGACGAACCCCGGGGTGTGTTTACGTGTCGGTCATCAACACTCACAGTTTTGACCGATTCTGGCCCTTTTCGCGGACTATTACTCATTGTTTTGGGCCCCCGGAGTGATTTCCATGATTAACGAACACCGGAGTGCGTTTATATGTCGATCATCAACACTCACATGTTTAGCCGATTCTGGCCCGTTTCGCGGACTATTACTCACTGTTTTGGGGTCCCGGAGTATTTTTCATGATTGATGAACCCCGGGTTCCTTTATGTGTCGATCATCAACACTCACAGTTTTTGGCAATTCTGACACGTTTCGTGCACTATTACTTACCGTTTTGGGGTCCCGAAGCGATTTCCATAGTTGTGGATCCCCAAGTTGCGCTTACGTGTCGCTCATCAACAATCACAGCTATGGCCGATTCTGGCCCGGTTCGTGGACTACTACTCACAGTATTGGGCTCCTAGAGAGATTTCCATGATTAACGAACCCCGGGGTGCGTTTACGGGACGGTCATCAACACTCACTGTTTTGGCCGATTCTGGCCCGTTTCTTGTACAATTACTCAGTTTCGGGGTCCCAAAGTGATTTCCACGATTGACGAACCCCGGGGTGCGTTTACGTGCCGGTCATCAACACTCACAATTTTGGCTGATTCTGGTCCATTTCATGCACTTTTACTCAGTGTTTTTGGGGTCCTAGAGCGAGTTCCACGATTGACGATCCTCGCGGTGCGTTTACGTGTCCGTCGTCAATACTCATAGTTTGAGCCAATTCTGACCCGTTTCGTGGACTATTACTCACCGTTTTGGGGTCCCGAAGCGATTTCCATACTTGTTGAACCCCATGGTGCGCTTACGTGTCGGTCATCAACACTCACAGTTTTGGCTGATTCTGGCCCGTTTCGTGGACTATTACTCACTGTTTTGGGGCCCCGGAGTGAATTCCACGATTAAAGAACCCCGGGGTGCATTTTTTTGTCTGCATCAACCATCATAGTTTTCGCCGATTCTGGCCCGTTTCATGGACTATTAATCACTGTTTTGTGGTCCCATAGTGATTTCCACAATTAACGAACCACGGGGTGCGTTTACGTGTCGGTCATCAACACTCACAGTTTTGACCGATTATGGCATGTTTCATGGACTATACTCACTGTTTTGGGGTCCCAAAGCGATTTCCATGTTTGTCAAACCCCAAGGTGCACTTATGTGTCGGTCATCAACACTCACTGTTTTGGCCGATTCTGGCCCGTTTCTTCGACTATTACTCACAGTTTTGGGCTCCCGGAGTGATTTCCATGATTAACGAACCCCGGGGTTCGTTTACGGGTGGGTTATCAACACTCACTGTTTTGGCCGATTCTGGCCCGTTTCTTCGACTATTACTCAGCTTCGGGGTCCCAAAGTGATTTCCACCATTGACAAACCCCGGGGTGCGTTTACGTGTCGGTCATCAACACTCACAATTTTGGCTGATTCTGGTCCGTTTCATGCACTATTACTCAGCGTTTTGGGGTCCCAGAGCGATTTCCACGATTGACGATCCCCGGGGTGCGTTTACGTGTCCGTCGTCAATACTCATAGTTTGAGCCAATTCTGACCCATTTCGTGGACTATTACTCACTGTTTTGGGGTCCCGAACCGATTTCCATACTTGTTGAACCCCATGGTGCGCTTACATGTCGGTCATCAACACCCACACTTTTGGCTGATTCTGGCCCGTTTCGTGGACTATTACTCACTGTTTTGGGGCCCCGGAGTTTATTCCACGATTAAAGAACCCCGGGGTGCGTTTATGTGTCTGTCATCAATAGTCATAGTTTTGGCCGATTCTGGCACCTTTCATGGACTATTACTCATAGTTTTGGGGTCCCGGAGTGATTTCCACAATTAACGAACCCCGAGGTGCGTTTACCTGTCGGTCATCAACACTCACTGTTTTGACCGATTCTAGCCTGTTTCGTGGACTATTACTCACGTTTTGGGGTCCCAAAGCGATTTCCATGGTTGTCGAACCGCAAGGTGCACTTATGGGTCGGTCATACACACTCACAGTTTTGGCCGATTCTGGCCCGTTTCGTGGAATATTACTCACAGTTTTGGGCTCCCGGAGTGATTTCCATGAACCCCGTGGTGCGTTTACGTGTCGGTCATCAACACTCACAGTTTTGGCTGATTCTGGCCCGTTTCGTACTGTGTTGGGGTCCCGGAGTGATTTCCACGATAAACGAACCCCGGGTGCGTTTACGTGTCCATCATCAACACTCGTGGTTTTTGTCGTTTCGGACCCGGTTCGTGGACTATTACTCACCGTTTTGTGGTCCCAAAGCGATTTCCATGGTTGTCGAACCCTGAGGAGTGCTTACGTGTTGGTCGTCAGACTCGCAGTTTGGGTTGACTCGCCCGCCTTTGGACTATTACTCAGTTTATGGGTCCCGAAGTGATTTCCACGACTGACGAACCCCGGGGTGCGCTTACGTGTCGGTCATCAACACTCACAGTTTTGGCCGATTCTGGCCCTTTTCGTGAACTATTACTCACTGTTTTGGGCCCCCGGAGTGATTTCCATGATTAACGAACGCCGGGGTGCGTTTACATGTGGATCATCAACACTCACATGTTTGGCCGATTCTGGCCCGTTTCATGGACTATTACTCACTGTTTTGGGGTCCCGAGTATTTTTTCATGATTAACGAACCCCGGGTGCCTTTACGTGTGGTCATCAACACTCACAGTTTTGTCCCAATTCGACACGCTTCGTGCACTATTACTTACCGCTTTGGGGTCCCTGCGATTTCCATAGTTGTTGATCCCCAAGGTGCGCTTATGTGTCGCTCATCAACAATCACAGCTTTTGGCCGATTCTCGCCCGCTTCGTGGACTATTACTCACAGTTTTGGGCCCCTGAGTGATTTCCATGATTAACGAACCCCGGTGCGCTTTACGGACGGTCATCAACACTCACTGTTTTGGCCAATTCTGGCCCGCTTTTGTACAATTACTCAGTTTGGGGTCCCAAGTGATTTCCATGATTGACGAACCCCGGGTGCGCTTATGTGTCGGTCATCAACACTCACAATTTTGGCTGATTCGGTCCATTTCATGCACTATTACTCGTGTTTTGGGGTCCCAGAGCGATTTCCACGATTGACGATCCTCGGGTGCGCTTTACGTGTCCGTCATCAATACTCATAGTTTGAGCCAATTCTGACCTGCTTCGTGGACTATTACTCACCGCTTTGGGGTCCCGAATTCATTTCCATACTTGTTGAACCCCATGGTGCGCTTTACGTGTCGGTCATCAACACTCACAGTTTTGGCTGATTCTGCCCGCTTCGTGGACTATTACTCACTGTTTTGGGGCCCCGGAGTGAATTCCATGATTAAAGAACCCCGGGTGCGTTTTTTGTCCGTCATCAACCATCATAGTTTTGGCCGATTCTGGCCCGCTTTCATGGACTATTACTCACTGTTTTGGGGTCCCAGTGATTTCCACATTAACGAACCCCGGGTGCGTTTACGTGTCGGTCATCAACACTCACAGTTTTGCCGATTCGGGCCCATTTCATGGACTATTACTCACCGCTTTGGGGTCCCAAAGCGATTTCCATGGTTGTTGAACCCCAAGGTGCGCTTTATGTGTCGGTCATCAACACTCACAGTTTTGGCCGATTCTGGCCCGCTTTCGTGGACTATTACTCACTGCTTTGGGGCCCCGAGTGATTTCCATGATTAACGAACCCGGGGTGCGTTTACGGTCGGTCATCAACACTCACTGTTTGGGCCGATTCCCTCGCTTGATTACTCAGCTTCGGGTCCCAAGTGATTTCCACGATTGACAAACCCCGGGTCCGCGCTTACGTGTCGGTCATCAACACTCACAATTTTGGCTGATTCTGGTCCCGCTTCATGCACTATTACTCACCGCTTTGGGGTCCCAGAGCGATTTCCACGATTGACGATCCCCGGGTGCGCTTACGTGTCGGTCATCAATACTCATAGTTTGAGCCAATTCTGACCCATTTCGTGGACTATTACTCACCGCTTTGGGGTCCCGGCCGATTTCCATACTTGTTGAACCCCATGGTGCGCTTTTACGTGTCGGTCATCAACACTCACACTTTTGGCTGATTCTGGCCCGCTTTCGTGGACTATTACTCACTGTTTTGGGGCCCCGGAGTGATTTCCACGATTAAAGAACCCCGGGTGCGCTTTACGTGTCTCATCATCAACACATAGTTTTGGCCGATTCTCGCCCCTTCGTGGACTATTACTCACAGTTTTGGGGTCCCGAGTGATTTCCACAATTAACGAACCCCGGGTGCGCTTTACGTGTCGGTCATCAACACTCACAGTTTTGACCGATTCTAGCCTGTTTCATGGACTATTACTCACGCTTTGGGGTCCCAAAGCGATTTCCATGGTTGTTAAACCCAAGGTGCGCTTATGGTCGGTCATCAACACTCACAGTTTTGGCCGATTCTGGCCCGCTTCGTGGACTATTACTCACAGTTTTGGGCTCCCGAGTGATTTCCATGATTAACGAACCCCGGTGCGCTTACGTGTCGGTCATCAACACTCACAGTTTTGGCCGATTCTGCCCGCTTTCTTGGACTATTACTCACCGTTTTGGGGTCCCGAGTGATTTCCACGATTGACGAACCCTGGGTGCGCTTACGTGTCGGTCATCAACACTCACAATTTTGGCTGATTCGGTCCGCTTTCATGGACTATTACTCACCGCTTTTGGGGTCCCAAAGCGATTTCCACGATTGACGAACCCGGGGTGCGCTTACGTGTCGGTCATCAACACTCACAGTTTGAGCCGATTCGCCCCCCTTTTCGTGGACTATTACTCACTGTTTTGGGCCCCGGAGTGATTTCCATGATTAACGAACCCCGGGTGCGCTTACGTGTCGGTCATCAACACTCACATGTTTGGCCGATTCTGGCCCGCTTTCATGGACTATTACTCACTGTTTTGGGGTCCCGAGTGATTTCCATGATTAACGAACCCCGGGTGCGCTTATGTGTCGGTCATCAACACTCACAGTTTTGGCCGATTCTGCCACGCTTTCGTGGACTATTACTCACCGCTTTGGGGTCCCAAGCGATTTCCATGGTTGTTAAACCCTGGGTGCGCTTTACGTGTCGGGGTCATCAACACTCACAGTTTTGGCCGATTCTGGCCCGCTTCGTGGACTATTACTCACGCTTTGGGCCCCCTTGTGATTTTTCATGATTAACGAACCCGGGTGCGCTTACGGACGGTCATCAACACTCACATTTTGGCCGATTCTGGCCCGCTTTCTTGGACTATTACTCAGCTTTGGGTCCCAAGTGATTTCCACGATTGACGAACCCCGGTGCGCTTATGTGTCGGTCATCAACACTCACAATTTTGGCTGATTCTGGTCCATTTCATGCACTATTACTCACCGTTTTGGGGTCCCAGAGCGATTTCCATGATTGACGATCCTCGGGTGCGCTTACGTGTCCGGTCATCAATACTCATAGTTTGAGCCAATTCTGACCCGCTTCGTGGACTATTACTCACCGCTTTGGGGTCCCGGTTGATTTCCATACTTGTTGAACCCCATGGTGCGCTTTACGTGTCGGTCATCAACACTCACAGCTTTTGGCTGATTCTGCCCGCTTCGTGGACTATTACTCACTGTTTTGGGGCCCCGGAGTGAATTCCATGATTAAAGAACCCCGGGTGCGTTTATTGTGGATCATCAACACTCATAGTTTTGGCCGATTCTGGCCCGTTTCATGGACTATATTACTCACTGTTTTGGGGTCCCGGAGTGATTTCCACAATTAACGGACCCAGGGTGCGTTTACGTGTCGGTCATCAACACTCAGTGTTTTGGACGATTCTGGCCCGTTTCGTGGACTATTACTCACCGTTTCGGGGTCCCAAAGCGATTTGCATGGTTGTTGAACCCCAAGGTGCGCTTATGCAACGGTCATCAACACTCACTGTTTTGGCCGATTCTGGCCCGTTTCGTCGACTATTATTCACAGCTTTGGGCTCCCGGAGTGATTTCCATGATTAACGAACCCCGGGGTGCGCTTACGGTCGGTCATCAACACTCACTGTTTTGGCCGATTCTGGCCCGCTTTTGACTATTACTCATTTTGGGGTCCCAAGTGATTTCCACGATTGACAAACCCCGGGTGCGCTTACGTGTCGGTCATCAACACTCACAATTTTGGCTGATTCTGGTCCGTTTCATGCACTATTACTCACTGTTTTGGGGTCCCAGAGCGATTTTCACGATTGACGATCCCCGGGGTGCGCTTACCTGTCGTCATCAATACTCATAGTTTGAGCCAATTCTGACCCGCTTCGTGGACTATTACTCACTCTTTTGGGGTCCCGAATTGATTTCCATATTGTTGAACCCCATGGTGCGCTTTCGTGTCGGTCATCAACACTCACAGTTTTGGCTGATTCCGCCCGCTTTCGATTATTACTCACTGTTTTGGGGCCCGGAGTGAATTCCACGATTAAAGAACCCCATGGTGCGCTTTTGTCTGGGTCATCAACAACACTCACATTCATAGCTTTTGGACGATTCTCGCCTGTTTCGTGGACTATTACTCACTGCTTTGGGGTCCCGAGTGTTTCCATGATTAACGAACCCGGGGTGCGTTTACGTGTCGGTCATCAACACTCACAATTTGACCGATTCTAGCCGTTTCGTGGACTATTACTCACCGCTTTGGGGTCCCAAAGCGATTTCCATGATTGTTGAACCCCAAGGTGCGCTTATGTGTCGGTCATCAACACTCATAGTTTTGGCCGATTCTGCACCTTTCGTGGACTATTACTCACAGTTTTGGGGTCCCGAGTGATTTCCATGATTAACGAACCCCGGGTGCGCTTTACGGACGGTCATCAACACTCACTGTTTTGGCCGATTCTAGCCTGCTTCGTGGACTATTACTCACGCTTTTGGGGTCCCAAAGTGATTTCCATGATTGTCGAACCGCAAGGTGCGCTTATGGGTCGGTCATCAACACTCACAGTTTTGGGGTCCCAAGCGATTCTGGCCTGCGCTTGTGGACTATTACTCACAGTTTTTGGGCTCCCGAGTGATTTCCATGATTAACGAACCCGTGGTGTGCGCTTACGTGTCGGTCATCAACACTCACAGTTTTGGCCGATTCTGCCCGCTTTCGTGGACATCTCACTGTGTTGGGGTCCCGGAGTGATTTCCACGATTAACGAACCCCGGGGTGCGTTTACGTGTCCATCATCAACACTCGTGGTTTTTGTCGTTTCAGACCCGTTTCGTGGACTATTACTCACCGTTTTGTGGTCCCAAGGCGATTTCCATGGTTGTCGAACCGTGAGGAGTGCTTACGTGTTGGTCGTCAGGACTCGCAGTTTGGGTTGACTCTGGCCCGTTCCTTGGACTATTACTCAGTTTCGGGGTCCCGAAGTGATTTCCACGACTGACGAACCCCGGGGTGCGCTTAGGTGTCGGTCATCAACACTCACAGTTTTGGCCGCTTCTGGCCCTTTTCGTGAACTATTACTCAATGTTTTGGGCCCCCGGAGTGATTTCCATGATTAACGAACCCCGGGGTGCGTTTACATGTGGATCATCAACACTCACATGTTTGGCCGATTCTGGCCCGTTTCGTGGACTATTACTCACTGTTTTGGGGTCCCGGAGTATTTTTCATGATTAACGAAACCCGGGGTGCCTTTACGTGCTGGTCATCAATACTCACAGTTTTGTCCCAATTCTGACACGTTTCGTGCACTATTACTTACCGTTTTGGGGTCCCCAAGCGATTTCCATAGTTGTTGATCCCCAAGGTGCGCTTATGTGTCGCTCATCAACAATCACAGTTTTGGCTGATTCTGGCCCGTTTCGTGGACTATTGCTCACAGTTTTGGGCCCCCAGAGTGATTTCCATGATTAACGAACCCCGGGTGCGTTTACGGGACGGTCATCAACACTCGCTGTTTTGGCCAATTCTGGCCCGTTTCTTGTACAATTACTCATTTTCGGGATCCCGAAGTGATTTCCACGATTGACGAACCCCGGGGTGCGTTTATGTGTCGGTGATCAACACTCACAATTTTGGCTGATTCCGGTCCATTTCATGCACTATTACTCAGTGTTTTGGGGGTCCCAGAGCGATTACACGATTGACGATCCTCGGGGTGCGTTTACGTGTCCGTCGTCAATACTCATAGTTTGAGCCAATTCTGACCCGTTTCGTGGACTATTACTCACCGCTTTGGGGTCCCGGTGATTTCCATACTTGTTGAACCCCATGGTGCGCTTACGTGTCGGTCATCAACACTCACAGTTTTGGCTGATTCTGGCCCGTTTCGTGGACTATTACTCACTGTTTTGGGGCCCCGGAGTGAATTCCACGATTAAAGAACCCCGGGGTGCGTTTATTTGTCTGCATCAACCATCATAGTTTTGGCCGATTCTGGCCCGTTTCGTGGACTATTACTCACTGTTTTGGGGTCCCGTAGTGATTTCCACAATTAACGAACCCCGGGGTGCGTTTACGTGTCAGGCATCAACACTCACCGTTTTGGGGACTCCCTCACCGCGGGGTCCCATCATCAACACTCACAGTTTTGACCGATTATAGCCTGTTTCATGGACTATTACTCACCGTTTTGGGGTCCCAAAGCGATTTCCATGGTTGTTAAACCCCAAGGAGCACTTACGTGTCGGTCATCAACACTCACAGTTTTGGCCGATTCTGGCCCGTTTCGTGGACTATTACTCACAGTTTTGGGCTCCCGGAGTGATTTCCATGATTAACGAACCCCGGGGTTCGTTTACGGGTGGGTTATCAACACTCACTGTTTTGGCCGATTCTGGCCCGTTTCTTGGACTATTACTCAGCTTCGGGGTCCCGAAGTGATTTCCACGATTGACAAACCCCGGGGTGCGTTTACGTGTCGGTCATCAACACTCACAATTTTGGCTGATTCTGGTCCGTTTCATGCACTATTACTCAGCGTTTTGGGGTCCCAGAGCGATTTCCACGATTGACGATCCCCGGGTGCGCGACGTGTCCGTCGTCAATACTCATAGTTTGAGCCAATTCGGACCCATTTCGTGGACTATTACTCACTGTTTTGGGGTCCCGAAGCGATTTCCGTACTTGTTGAACCCCATGGTGCGCTTACGTGTCGGTCATCAACACCCACACTTTTGGCTGATTCTGGCCCGTTTCGTGGACTATTACTCACTGTTTTGGGGCCCCGGAGTGAATTCCACGATTAAAGAACCCCGGGGTGCGTTTATGTGTCTGTCATCAATAGTCATAGTTTTGGCCGATTCTGGCACCTTTCGTGGACTATTACTCACAGTTTTGGGGTCCCGGAGTGATTTCCACAATTAACGAACCCCGGGGTGCGTTTACCTGTCGGTCATCAACACTCACTGTTTTGACCGATTCTAGCCTGTTTCGTGGACTATTACTCACGTTTTGGGGTCCCAAAGCGATTTCCATGGTTGTCGAAGCGCAAGGTGCGCTTATGGGTCGGTCATACACACTCACAGTTTTGGCCGATTCTAGCCCGTTTCGTGGAATATTACTCACAGTTTTGGGCTCCCGGAGTGATTTCCATGATTAACGAACCCCGTGGTGCGTTTACGTGTCGGTCATCAACACTCACAGTTTTGGCCGATTCTGGCCCGCTTGCATTACTCAGTTGGGGTCCCGGAGTGATTTCCACGATTAACGAACCCCGGGGTGCGTTTACGTGTCCATCATCAACACTCGTGGTTTTTGTCGTTTCGGACCCGTTTCGTGGACTATTACTCACCGTTTTGTGGTCCCAAGGCGATTTCCATGGTTGTCGAACCGTGAGGAGTGCTTACGTGTTGGTCGTCAGGACTCGCAGTTTGGGTTGACTCTGGCCCGTTCCTTGGACTATTACTCAGTTTATGGGTCCCGAAGTGATTTCCACGACTGACGAACCCCGGGGTGCGTTTACGTGTCGGTCATCAACACTCACAGTTTTGGCCGATTCTGGCCCTTTTCGTGAACTATTACTCACTGTTTTGGGCCCCCGGAGTGATTTCCATGATTAACGAACGCCGGGGTGCGTTTACATGTGGATCATCAACACTCACATGTTTGGCCGATTCTGGCCCGTTTCGTGGACTATTACTCACTGTTTTGGGGTCCCGGAGTATTTTTTCATGATTAACGAACCCCGGGTGCCTTTACGTGCTGGTCATCAACACTCACAGTTTTGTCCCAATTCTGACACGTTTCGTGCACTATTACTTACCGTTTTGGGGTCCCCAAGCGATTTCCATAGTTGTTGATCCCCAAGGTGCGCTTATGTGTCGCTCATCAACAATCACAGTTTTGGCTGATTCTGGCCCGTTTCGTGGACTATTGCTCACAGTTTTGGGCTCCCAGAGTGATTTCCATGATTAACGAACCCCGGGGTGCGTTTACGGGACGGTCATCAACACTCGCTGTTTTGGCCAATTCTGGCCCGCTTTCTTGTACATTACTCATTTTGGGGTCCCAAGTGATTTCCACGATTGACGAACCCCGGGGTGCGTTTATGTGTCGGTGATCAACACTCACAATTTTGGCTGATTCCGGTCCATTTCATGCACTATTACTCAGTGTTTTGGGGGTCCCAGAGCGATTACACGATTGACGATCCTCGGGGTGCGTTTACGTGTCCGTCGTCAATACTCATAGTTTGAGCCAATTCTGACCCGTTTCGTGGACTATTACTCACTCTTTTGGGGTCCAGAATTGATTTCCATACTTGTTGAACCCCATGGTGCGCTTACGTGTCGGTCATCAACACTCACAGTTTTGGCTGATTCTGGCCCGTTTCGTGGACTATTACTCACTGTTTTGGGGCCCCGGAGTGAATTCCACGATTAAAGAACCCCGGGGTGCGTTTATTTGTCTGCATCAACCATCATAGTTTTGGCCGATTCTGGCCCGTTTCATGGACTATTACTCACTGTTTTGGGGTCCCGTAGTGATTTCCACAATTAACGAACCCCGGGGTGCGTTTACGTGTCAGGCATCAACACTCACCGTTTTGGGGTCCCAAAGCGATTTCCATGGTTGTTAAAACCCAAGGAGCACTTACGTGTCGGTCATCAACACTCACAGTTTTGGTCGATTCTGGCCCGTTTCGTGGACTATTACTCACAGTTTTGGGCTCCCGGAGTAATTTCCATGATTAACGAACCCCGGGTGCGCTTTACGGGTCGGTCATCAACACTCACTGTTTTGGCCGATTCTGGCCCGCTTTTGACTATTACTCAGCTTCGGGTCCCAAGTGATTTCCACGATTGACAAACCCCGGGTGCGCGTACGTGTCGGTCATCAACACTCACAATTTTGGCTGATTCTGGTCCGCTTTCATGCACTATTACTCACCGCTTTGGGGTCCCAGAGCGATTTCCACGATTGACGATCCCCGGGTGCGCTTACGTGTCCATAGTCAAATACTCATAGTTTGAGCCAATTCGACCCATTTCGTGGACTATTACTCACCGCTTTGGGGTCCCGAACGATTTCCATACTTGTTGAACCCCATGGTGCGCTTTACGTGTCGGTCATCAACACTCACACTTTTGGCTGATTCTCGCCCGCTTCGTGGACTATTACTCACTGTTTTGGGGTCCCGGAGTGATTTCCACGATTAACGAACCCCGGGTGCGTTTATGTGTCGGTCATCAACACTCATAGTTTTGGCCGATTCTGGCACCTTTCGTGGACTATTACTCACCATTTTGGGGTCCCAAAGTGATTTCCATGATTAACGAACCCCTGGTGCGCTTTACGTGTCGGTCATCAACACTCACAGTTTTGACCGATTCTAGCCTGTTTCATGGACTATTACTCACGCTTTGGGGTCCCAAAGCGATTTCCATGGTTGTCGAACCCAAGGTGCGCTTATGGGTCGGTCATCAACACTCACAGTTTTGGCCGATTCTGCCCGCTTTCGTGGACTATTACTCACAGTTTTGGGCCCGAGTGATTTCCATGATTAACGAACCCCGGGTGCGCTACGGTCGGTCATCAACACTCACAGTTTTGGCCGATTCTCGCCCGCTTTCATGGACTATTTCTCACCGCTTTGGGGTCCCGAGTGATTTCCATTTGACGAACCCGGGGTGCGCTTACGTGTCGGTCATCAACACTCACAATTTTGGTCGATTCGGACCCGCTTCGTGGACTATTACTCACCGCTTTGGGGTCCCAAAGCGATTTCCATGGTTGTCGAACCGGGTGCGTGCTTACGTGTCGGTCATCAACACTCATAGTTTGAGCCAATTCGACCCGCTTTCGTGGACTATTACTCACCGTTTGGGGTCCCAGCGATTTCCATGATTGTTGAACCCCATGTGCGCGCTTACGTGTCGGTCATCAACACTCACAGTTTTGGCCGATTCTGGCCCGTTTCGTGGACTATTACTCACTGCTTTGGGGTCCCGGAGTGATTTCCATGATTAACGAACCCCGGGTGCGTTTACGTGTCGGTCATCAACACTCATAGTTTTGGCCGATTCTGCCCCATTTCATGGACTATTACTCACCGTTTTGGGGTCCCGGAGTGATTTCCATGATTAACGAACCCCGGTGCGCTTACGTGTCGGTCATCAACACTCACAGTTTTGGCCGATTCTAGCCCGTTTCGTGGACTATTACTCACCGATTTGGGGTCCCGAGCGATTTCCATGATTGTCGAACCCCAAGGTGCGCTTATGTGTCGGTCATCAACACTCACAGTTTTGGCCGATTCTGCCCGCTTTCGTGGACTATTACTCACAGTTTTGGGCTCCCGAGTGATTTCCATGATTAACGAACCCGGGTGCGCTTATTGTCGGTCATCAACACTCACAGTTTTGGCCGATTCTTTGCCCGATTTCCACGATTGATGAACCCGGGGTGCGCTTATGTGTTGGTCATCAACACTCACAATTTTGGGTCCCATTTCATGCACTATTACTCAGTGATTTCCCAGAGCGATTAACGATTGACGATCCTCGGTGCGCTTTACGTGTCCGTCATCAACACTCATAGTTTTGGCAATTCGATTTTCGACCCGCTTTTGTGGACTATTACTCACCGCTTTGGGGTCCCAAGCGATTTCCATGGTTGTTGAACCCTTTGGGGTGGTGCGCTTTACGTGTCGGTCATCAACACTCACAGTTTTGGCTGATTCTGGCCCGTTTCGTGGACTATTACTCACTGTTTTGGGGCCCCGGAGTGAATTCCACGATTAAAGAACCCCGGTGTGCGTTTATTTGTCTGCATCAACCATCATAGTTTTGGCCGATTCTGGCCCGTTTCATGGACTATTACTCACTGTTTTGGGGTCCCGTAGTGATGTCCACAATTAACGAACCCCGGGTGCGCTAACGTGTCGTGCATCAACACCGGGTGCTTTTACCGATTATAGCCTGTTTCATGGACTATTACTCACCGTTTTGGGGTCCCAAAGCGATTTCCATGGTTGTTAAAACCCAAGGAGCACTTACGTGTCGGTCATCAACACTCACAGTTTTGGCCGATTCTGGCCCGTTTCGTGGACTATTACTCACAGTTTTGGGCTCCCGGAGTAATTTCCATGATTAACGAACCCCGGGGTTCGTTTACGGGTGGGTTATCAACACTCACTGTTTTGGCCGATTCTGGCCCGTTTCTTGGACTATTACTCAGCTTCGGGGTCCCGAAGTGATTTCCACGATTGACAAACCCCGGGGTGCGTTTACGTGTCGGTCATCAACACTCACAATTTTGGCTGATTCTGGTCCGTTTCATGCACTATTACTCAGCGTTTTGGGGTCCCAGAGCGATTTCCACGATTGACGATCCCCGGGGTGCGTTTACGTATCCGTCGTCAATACTCATAGTTTGAGCCAATTCGGACCCATTTCGTGGACTATTACTCACCGCTTTGGGGTCCCGGCGATTTCCATACTTGTTGAACCCCATGGTGCGCTTACGTGTCGGTCATCAACACCCACACTTTTGGCTGATTCTGGCCCGTTTCGTGGACTATTACTCACTGTTTTGGGGCCCCGGAGTGAATTCCACGATTAAAGAACCCCGGGGTGCGTTTATGTGTCTGTCATCAATAGTCATAGTTTTGGCCGATTCTGGCACCTTTCGTGGACTATTACTCACAGTTTTGGGGTCCCGGAGTGATTTCCACAATTAACGAACCCTGGGGTGCGCTTACGTGTCGGTCATCAACACTCACTGTTTTGACCGATTCTAGCCTGTTTCGTGGACTATTACTCACGTTTTGGGGTCCCAAAGCGATTTCCATGGTTGTTCAACCCAAGGTGCGCTTATGGGTCGGTCATCACACTCACAGTTTTGGCCGATTCTGGCCCGCTTCGTGGAATATTACTCACAGTTTTGGGCTCCACTCACAATTTTGGCTGTGATTTCCATGATTAACGAACCCGTGGTGCGCTTTACGTGTCGGTCATCAACACTCACAGTTTTGGCCGATTCTGGCCCGCTTTTGACTATCGTGTTGGGGTCCCGAGTGATTTCCACGATTAACGAACCCGGGGTGCGCGACGTGTCCATCATCAACACTCGTGGTTTTTGTCGCTTTGACCCGCTTTCGTGGACTATTACTCACCGTTTTGTGGTCCCAAGGCGATTTCCATGGTTGTCGAACCGTGAGGAGTGCTTACGTGTTGGTCGTCAGGACTCGCAGTTTGGGTTGACTCTGGCCCGTTCCTTGGACTATTACTCAGTTTATGGGTCCCGAAGTGATTTCCACGACTGACGAACCCCGGGGTGCGTTTACGTGTCGGTCATCAACACTCACAGTTTTGGCCGATTCTGGCCCTTTTCGTGAACTATTACTCACTGTTTTGGGCCCCCGGAGTGATTTCCATGATTAACGAGCGCCGGGGTGCGTTTACATGTGGATCATCAACACTCACATGTTTGGCCGATTCTGGCCCGTTTCATGGACTATTACTCACTGTTTTGGGGTCCCGAGTATTTTTTCATGATTAACGAACCCCGGGTGCGTTTACGTGTCGGTCATCAACACTCACAGTTTTTGCCCGATTACACCTGTTTCATGGACTATTACTCACCGCTTTGGGGTCCCAAAGCGATTTCCATAGTTGTTAAACCCAAGGTGCGCTTTACGTGTCGCTCATCAACAATCACAGTTTTGGCCGATTCTCGCCCGCTTCGTGGACTATTACTCACGCTTTGGGCTCCCGAGTGATTTCCATGATTAACGAACCCCGGGTGCGCTTACGGTGATCATCAACACTCACTGTTTTGGCCGATTCTGGCCCGCTTCTTGTACTATTACTCAGCTTTGGGTCCCAAGTGATTTCCACGATTGACAAACCCTGTGCGCTTACGTGTCGGTCATCAACACTCACAATTTTGGCTGATTCTGTCCATTTCATGCACTATTACTCAGCGTTTTGGGGTCCCAGAGCGATTTCCACGATTGACGATCCTCGGGTGCGTTTACGTGTCGGTCATCAATACTCATAGTTTGAGCCAATTCTGACCCGCTTCGTGGACTATTACTCACCGCTTTGGGGTCCCGGCGATTTCCATACTTGTTGAACCCCATGGTGCGCTTTACGTGTCGGTCATCAACACTCA
>JAHIAM010002255.1:0-32192 GCA_021605205.1 Aegilops longissima | reverse complement strand
TTACCGTCCGAACTTGAGGGGGAATCCTTTTGTCCTCTCGTTGTTCGGGCGGCCGGGTCTCTTCCTCGCCATCGCTGTAGCCCCTTGTCACTGTTTTCGGCGATTAATTTGCCTGCTGCTTGAATACCCAACAATCTGCTGGGTGGTTAGCTGGCTTTTTCGGGGTTCCATGTATTTGATAGAGCGGTCGAGTATTCGGTCCAAATTGACGGGCCCGGAGTGGTGCTTTTGAATGGCTTCTTCCGCTGACTGGCTTTGAGCCTCGAATCCGGCGCTGACTGCCAGATCCTCATTGCTGTCGCCATTAATGCGGCGCTTGTTTTTGTTTCGACGTTAACCTGCCATTGCAGTCCTTGGTATCCGGATCGCCGCTTTTGCCGAGGTTATTGCTGCGAAGCTAGCAGTATCCTCTCCCGCATAGAAGCGGGTCATGAGTGATGTGAGGGCTGCCATGGATTTCGCCTCTCCGCCCTAGGTGCCGGGCCAGCCACTCGTCATGGATGTTATGTTTGAAGGCAGCGAGGGCCTCGATCCCGGACAATGACGATTTGATTTTTTATTTGTTAAGAATCAGGTCTGCAACTGCCTCGCCGATTCGTCTCGCTGCTGGATTATGTGGCTTAGGTCATCTCGCGTCCGTGGTCGCATACACGCGCCCCGAAGTTGTCGAGGAATGCGGCTTCCGTGTCTTCCCAAAGATCCAATTGACTCGCGGGCAGGCTGTTGCCAATGCCGAGCTGGTCCTTTAAGCTTGAGCGGAGATATTTGATGGCGTGAAGATCGCCACCATGGGCCATATGTATATGGAGGAGATAATCCTCAATCCAAACCGCTGGTCTCGTTGTGCCATCGAGAATTCGATATTAACGGGTTTAAACCTTCAGGATTTGATGATCCATTACTTCGCCGCGAAGCATAGTGGTGTGCGGCGCCTTCAGATTGAGCAATATCGCGACGTAGCTCGAGAGAGCGTTGTCCGCTGTGTTCGGCCCGCCGAGAAGTTGTGTCCGCGCGACGGTATTCGTCGTGGGTCTTGGGGCGCCCACGTGATCCATAGATAGATCTGGATTGTCTTGCCTTGTCCTCCAATATATCTCGAAGTCCGCGCTTCCCCGTGGCTTCATGCTTTTTGAGCGATGTCGGGTACGGTTTTGGTGGAGGGCTTGCACACCTCTCCGCCGCGCCACGAGGTGGTCGGTCCGCCAGACAGCGCTGGTGATGCAGGTTTGTACGCTTCTCCTCTAATCGGGGAGCAACTTGCGCTTTGGGTAACTTTTGAGGGGCGCTCGAAGTTCATACTCTTTCGCCGCGAGGACCTCGGTCCATCTGCCGCCAAGAGGTCTTGATCAGCTTGAAGTCGTTGCTGCTTTTCTTTAGGCTGTTTGCCATGGCTATTAGCCTGCGCCTGAACGCTCTTGTTCGACGGGATCCTCGTGCACGACGATTGCTGTCGCCGAGGCTTGCCTCGCTCGAGGGAGGTAAGGCATTGTCATCCTCGACCTTCTTCGCCCGCCGCCTCTTCGTGAGGGCTTGCTTCCGCCTCCTCCGCTGGATCATCATGCCGAGGGGTTGTCTTCGCACTTTCTGGGTGTTATTATCTCCGTGCCGGAATTCCATTCTTGCCGTGGCGGATTTAGAGCGCGCCACGACGCCGGCGCTTGGCTGTTTCTTTAAGGAATCGCCTCCGCTGCTTCTTCGCCGCCCCCATCTTTTGGGTTGTCCACCATGTATATGTCGATGACGAGGTGGTCTTCCAGCGGTCCCGTAGGCACTGGTTTTGGTAGTCTCCGCATCGCCGCCCATACCGCCGATGTCTTCGGAGTCGAGTCGAGCACGCCGTTAAATCGCCGACGGTGGCTACGGGCGGGTGGTGGTGGGCTCAATTTCTTCGCCGTCCGCTGTCTCCAACCGCCCCCGGCCGTAGTTCGCCAGGCTCTCCGGATAGCGAGAGATGCTTCAAGAATTTATGATATCGCCGGCGGGCGAAAAGCTGAAAGATGTCCGCAGCGCTGAATTCCATGATCGGCGCCAATCGGACTCGGCCGGCAGGGCGCAGGGGTTCGAGTCCGCAGGAGTCCGCACCTGAGTCATGAGCTTTATGCGGGACAAGGTAAGTGTTTGACTCCATCGCCAGAGAAGTTGCAGCTCCCGAGGCGGTGTCCAGCCATCCGCCCTCAATCCGAGCGATCGCCCGGACTATGGGTCGAGAGGATTCGTAGCGGCCCCAAGGTGCTGTCCCGGCCACAGAGTTAGGTCATGCCCATCGTGGACAAAGGCGGCACGCCGGTGTGGGCTCAGATCCATCAAGATCAAGTCTCCGCGATATCGGCCGTGAAGTTTAGGCTTCAAACCTGACCTCGACGGCCAGGGGCGAAGCTGATCTTCTCCAGATGGCCAAGTGAGTTGCCCGCGAAAGCGAAGCCGCCGAATACGAAGATCTGTCCGGGAGAAAAGTCTCACCCAGGACTGCGCCGTTATCGATTGAAGAGGCCATCACGCCTATTGGTGACGACGCAGAGGAACTCTCAATGAAAGCACCAATCTCGTGTCTAAACCGCGGATCTCGGTAGGGGGTCCCAACTGTGCGCTCTAGGTGGATGGTAACAGGAGACAAGGGACACGATGTTTTACCTGTGTTCGGCCCTCTTGATGGAGGTAAAACCTACGTCCCCTCGATTGATATTGATATTGTGGATGTTTACAAGAGTGGATCTACCACGAGATCAAGGAGGCTAAACCCTAGAAGCTAGCCTATGGTATGATTGTAAAGGTTGTTGTTCGACCTTACGGATTAGAGCCATCCGTTTATATAGACACCGAGAGGGCTAGGGTTACATAGAGTCGGTTACAATGGTAGGAGATCTACATATCCAGACGCCAAGCTTGCCTTCCACGCCAAGGAAAGTCCCATCCGGACACGGGCTAAGTCTTCAATCTTGTATCTTCATAGTCTTGGAGTCCGGTCGATGATGATAGTCCGCCAATGATATTTCGCTGATGATGGTAGTCCGCTATCCGGACACCCCTAATCCAGACTCCTCACCCGCCTTTGATCTCTCCGCCTCGCGAGCCATCCTGATGAGGTCGTGCTCGAGGAAGCTCCCTCGTCGCCCACCCCACGAGGCTTGGCCTCGCGAGGGTCTTGAGCTTGTGTTGATGAAGATGGGCCGTGATGGGCCTCCCTTGAGCCATGCCGCAGCCGCAGTGCAAGTCCGGGGACCCCTGCTCCTGCAACGTCGACAAGATCCCCGGCCCAAGGCGCCTGGCTTGGCCGAGAGAGGCGAAGGGCAGCGCTAAGCGCCATGGGCCCTAACAGCCTGCGGCGCTTGGGCGCCGCGTGGCGGTTGATTAGAGGTGGGTGCCTTAGCAACCGCATGAAGTTGATAAAGGAGCGCGCTGCCTAGGCTTAGCTTCCTTGCTTTCTCCGTCACCGCCACATCCCTTTCTTGCGCCTCTCCTTCCTGCCTCCAAATCTTCAGATCCACTTCGATCAAGACGACCTATGTGGGGACCCCACTCATAAGTCGTGATCATCAATGCACGTGTACAAAGGATCCTAGAGATCAAATCTCACCGAACACACGTAAGCTGAATAACAAGAGTCTTACATCCATACACACCGCTTTAAACAAGTAGGACCATTATGGTCAAGTCTTGAGTATATCATCGCAGCGGAAATCTTCATCGATAACTTTGACCCATGCCATCTGCTTAACCCTACAGCATTCTCGACTAGGAAAGCGCCTTAGCTCGCACGACCGTCACCAAGGAACTCTTCAATATATCTTGTTCTTTCGAGCCTGGCCAATAAAATAACCAAGTGGCAAGCCAATGAGTACTTTGAATGTACTCGCAAGAAACCCGTGATTTGGTTCAAAGTAACAATGCAATTGTACAATGAGTAAGCAACCTAGCTTCAAGCTAGTTAAGATGTCCTATCAACTTGTGAGATATGCATCAATAAAACATGGGTAACCTCGAGAACAGGTTACAAATATCAACATAAATAGAGTTGAATCAATGTCATGCCATTCAACATGTCAAGTCTCCACCTTTACACAAATATTTCCTTTCCACACACACATGCATCGTGATTTTCAAACTTGGACATAGTTTAAGTAGCACCTCCCAACTGTCCATGACCGTGGACTCGGCTATTCGAATAGTTTGACACTGCAGAGGTTATGCGACTTTACCCACAAGATCCGGAAGCTGTCATCCACGATCCCGCAGTACCTCAAGTACTCGGGAAGCACCCAATCACTATCTTTCCTAGACGACACTAACAAGGAGTCCACTGTTGATACACGGCCCTCGTGTATAAGCAAAAGATCGTGGGACTCTGCCCTTTTCACATTATTACGCATACACGAAGGGACCAACGGTGTGTCCGGTGCCCTGTGAAAACATTCATGGCCGCCCTACCTGGCACGACCCCGTCCCAAGAGAGAGCACCAACTCTCCCCCGTCACTAGTAATGCGGGCTCCAAGCTAGTATCGGCCTAGGTAATTAATAATGCCCCATCCCATAAAGGGGTAGAGTGGTTGCACATGTTTGGTTGGGACGGTAATCACACATAAATCTAATCCATCATTTTACACACACACACACACCAAAATCTCTCTCCGGTACACCACTTCTTCCTCAAGTGGTGACCTTAGATCAACATCTCCCAAGGGCATTAGGGGCACCCGATGGGGTTTTCGAAAGAATGTAACCATGAAGAGTTCATGGTACACATGCATCATTATGCATCAAATAGTCTCTTGAAAATGCAATCATGAACAAGGTAAGGTCATGAGTAGGGGTATGCATCATGTGGTGGTTCACAACAAGTTTACCACCGTCATACTTCATCATCATGCAATCGGAAAAAGGGTACCGATGAACAAGAGGGGTGTCTTCACGTCCTCATACAGCTTCTCCTTCCATGTGGTGCTCCATTGAGCTTGAAGTACTTGATGGTGTGGCTTCGTGTATGACGCTCTTCTTGATCCAGGTTTCTAATGGGTAGCTCGCGGTAGGTTAGATTGGGCTAGGGGTCGATGGCTCGGTGGTCATTGCCCTCTTAGAGATCGGGCAAGTTAGGACGTTGGAAACACTTCGAGGGTTGTGATGCATGGAAAGCGCCAGTACATCAGTAACTCGTGGCAACCCAGCTGGTAACTGTCTTCTCTTCGCCTCGTAGTAATCTCAGAGGGGTTGTTATTTCTTGGAGTGATCTCAAGAGGGCCGATGAATCTTGGTGTGGGTCTCCTTGTCATGGAAATGCTTGGTTCCTTAGAGAGGAGTGGCTTGTAGATACACATGGTCTTTGGACGAGAAGTATACTTCTTGAAGATGGTGGTTGGTGTAGTTCTTCCTCTTAGACATGACGGTCTTCGATGTTCCTTGACCAGCTCAACGATTCTTCTTCTTCTGTCTTCGGTAGACGAGTATGTCATCAAAGAAAGATGACAACTAACTTGTCCAAGCACTCCATGAAGTCTATGGGTGCGTAAAGTGGGCTGAGGCATTGGTGATGGTCACGGTTGAGCATTGGCCAAGGTCTTATCGATCGAGCCAAAGCCCAAGGCCGAGATCCGCCATGTTGTGGTGTAACGCCCGGATCCGGCGCGTTAGGTGTCCGCTCGCTATTTGTCGTCGCTGCTATGTCATGTGCTTGCGTGTTGCACTTTTCCATGTCATCATCTGCATTTCATATCATGTCATCATGTGCATTTCATTTTGCATACGTGTTCGCCTCATGCATCCGAGCATTTTCCCGTTGTCCGCTTTTGCAATCCGCACTCCTATGTCCCCCGCCCCTTTTACCTCTTTTCGTGTGGCGGGTGTTAAACGGTCTCGGAATGGACCGAGGTTTGTCAAGCGGCCTTGGTATAGCACAGCTAGACCGCCTGTCAAGTTTCGTGCCATTCGGAGGTCGTTTGATACTCCAACGGTTAACCGGGTAACCGCGAAAGCCTCTTTTGTTTGCAGCCCAACACCCTTCCAAAGTGGCCCAAAACCCAGCAAACTCCCTCCATGCTCTCGTCGTTCGACCACAATCGCGGCAATAAAACCGCACCTCATTTGGACTCTCCTAGCTCCCTCTACCTATAAATATGTGCCTCCCCGATATTTTCGCGATAAATTTCCCCTAACCCTAAAATCTCCCTCGCCGCCTCCGGACATGTCCGGCGCCCGCGGACGCCCTGCACCGCCGCCGAGCCAATGGCGTCGCGCACGTGGATCTGCGCTGCTTTCGCCCTCTGCCTGCTCATGGAGCCTATCAGCCATCAAGCCAGCTCTGCCCGCCCGCCCGGCCGCCCGCCCGCCTGCCCTCCGCTCCTCCCGCCGGGCGAGCCCGCCCCGCGCCGCTCCCACGCCACTGCGGTTTTCCTTCTGCCGCCGCGCCTGCCGCTCGCCGCCCATCGCCGCCAGATCGGACGCGCCTCCGGCGCCCGTCCCGCCGCCGAGGTCGCCGCCGCCTCCTCCCGTCGCGCCGCCCGGCCGAGCACTCGCCAGCGCCATGGCCGCCGCCTCGCCGTCCCCGGCTGGCGCCCGTCGCTGCGCGCCCTCGCCGCCCCACAGATATCCGCCAGATCCGCCAGAGAGGCCGGATCCGTCGTCTCGGCGATCCCGCCATCTCCGCGAGTGTCCCAGCGAGATCCGCCTGCCTGCTTTTCCGTGCTTGGGTTGACTTTCTTTCCCCTCCAAAACTGCCAAGTCCCCAAATTTTGCATATTTTATTGCATTTTCATCGCATCATAACTCTCTGCATATAGCTCCGCTTCGTATGCGTGTAACATGTCAAATTGTTCGTCGCGATGAGTAGATCATTTCATCTCATTGCATCATTTTAATTTGAGCTCATCTTGATGCCCTAAATGCTGTTGGAACAGTGCTATGTGATGTTAGTTTCTGATTTTTATCAGAACATGCACTTTTGTCATTTCTGCCATGATTGATGTGTGCACCCTATGGACTTGAGTCCTACATGTGTTTTGTAATATGCCATGCCATCTTTACAGGGGTGTACGCCATGTATTTTTGTGATCTATGTGGTGACTAGACCAAGCATGCAAACTAGGCTTCATGATGTTGCTGATTTCAGCCCCTGTTTTGCTGATATTTTTATGCCATGTTAACTTGATGCTACCGAGAGATCCATGCTTATTTTGAGATACTTCAGTAAGGATGTTTTGTTCTACATGTCTTGATCTATCCATCCATGCCCTTGTTTGCAATTATGGAGTGCCATAGCTTGAGTCAATCGAGCTCTACTTTTGCTATAAAATGTTTCGCAGGTTGTTTACATGTTACTCAATTTTGCCAAGGTTGTTGTAGTTGATCCTTGCATGCTATGATGTTGTTCTTGCCATGTATAGCTTCTATGCCATGTCTTCGTACTGTTGGTTGCCTTGCCATGCCATGTATTGCTCTGTGGTGAGTGGTTCAAGCTCACCAACATGCCTACTTATTGTTGTTCCTGCCATGTTTGAATATGTAATATAACTTGCCATGTTTACATGGGTGCCATCATATCTTCTGATCCTTTTTGGCTTATGGTCAGTAAGGGACTTTTGTTCTATGCTATTAGTAGATTCATTCCATGCCTTTGTTTGCCATGATAAGTTCCTATAACATGTTGTTTGATAGATCTAAACATTGCAACCTGATGTTATTTCTGCTAAAGTCTGAAACTATTATTATTTGCAATCTTGCCATGTCATTTTGAGCATGTTCTAGTGATTTCTGGAGATAGCTCAGTGTTCATGTTTTGTAATGCTTTACCTGTACATAATGCCCATGCCTTTTGTTATCCTGTTGAGGTCCTGTAGCATGTTGTTTTGATGCTCGCAATATGCCTAGTTGCTGTTTTGGACAGATTGTTGCTTTAACTTGTATAGTGTGTATGTGTTGAACCGCTGTTCGCTTTTGAGTGTGCTCTATATGAAACTTGCTTGATTTTGCATGTAGTTTCATATTATCATGTTGACTCCTTGTTTTGAGGTGTTTGCTTGATGTTTGTATGCATTTTGCATCAATGCCATGCTTATCTTGTTTTGCTCATATCTTCTAGGCCGTAGCTCCGAATCTAATGAACTTTATATGTAACTTCACTAGAATTTCGTGTAGATCATCGTGGTGCATCCTAACTTGCTGTTTAACAACTTGAACATAAGGTTTATTCAGATCTGGACCAATTTCGAAATTTGCATATGAGGACTTACCGGAATTGTTATATGTTGTTTCCGGCCTCATTTAAACTTGCTTTGATGTCTTGGTCTTGTATGCATCATCTCTTGCCATGAGCATCTTCATGTAGCTTTGTCATGCATCATGCTTGTTTGTGCATCATGTCTTGTTCATGTGTGGTGTGTTTACCTTGTTGTTTGCCTCTTCTCGTTAGTTCCGCTTTCGCTCGCGATCGTGAGGACTCGTTCGCTCACGCTTGGTTCGCCTTCGTGGCTTCGTCTTCTTCTTGGATACGCTCTTCTTCCTTGCGGATTTCAGGCAAGATGACCGCTACCTGGATCTCACTACTATCATTGCTATGCTAGTTGCTTCGTTCTATCGCTATGCTGCCTTACCTACCACTTGCTGCTCAAGCCTCCCAAATTGCCATGTTAGCCTCTAACCTTTGACACTTTTCCTATGCAAATTGTTGTTTGGCTATGTTACCGCTTTGCTCAGCCCCTCTTATAGCGTTGTTAGTTGCAGGTGAAGATGAAGTTTGTTCCTTGTTGGAACATGGAGATGTTGTTCCTTGTTGGAACATGTTTACTTGTTGGGATATCACAATATATCTTATACTATTAATGCATCTATATACTTGGTAAAGGGTGGAAGGCTCGGCCTTATGCCTGGTGTTTTGTTCCACTCTTGCCGCCCTAGTTTCCGTCATATCGGTATTATGTTCCCGGATTTTGCGTCCCTAACGCTGTCGGGTGATTTATGGGACCCCTTGACGGTTCGCTTTGAATAAGACTTTTCCAAAGAAGGCCCAACATTGATTTTACCATTTGCCTCACCTATGCCCTTTTTCCCTTGGGTTTCGGAGCCCGAGGGTCATCTTTATTTAGCCCCGGGCCAGTCCTCCTTCGAGTGCTGGTCCAAACCGAAGCGATGTCCGGCGCCCACAGGCAATCAGGGTCTATGCCAACCCGACGCCTTGCTCATCCGGTGTGCCCCGAGACCGAGATATGTGCAGCTCCTATCAGGATTTGTCGGCACATCCGGCGGCTTTGCTGGTCTTGTTTTATTGATGTAGAAATTTCTTGTAGCCGGATTCCGAGACTGATCGGTCTTCCCGGGAGAAGGAATATCCTTCGCTTGATCGCGAGAGCTTATCATGGGCTAAGTTGGGACACCCTGCAGGTATAAACTTTCAAAGCCGTGCCCGCAGTTATGTGGCGAGATGGGAATTTGTTAATATCCGGTTGTAGTAAACTTGAAGCAAAGTCTTCTAAAATACACCAACCGTAGCGTAACTGTGAGTGTCTCTTTTCGGGTTGATCGAGAGGAGAACACGGTTTCGGGTTATGTCGGCGTGAGTAGGAGTTCGTGATCACTTCTTGATCATTACTAGTTGACGACCGTTCCTTTGTTTCTCTTCTCGCCTCATTTATGTATGTTAGCCACCATATATGCTTAGTCGCTGCTGCAACCTCACCACTTTACCCCTTCCTTTCCCTTTAAGCTTTGCTAGTCTTGATACCCATGGTAATGGGATTGCTGAGTCCTCGTGGCTCACAGATTACTACACCAACAGTTGTAGGTACAGGTTTCACGATGATCATGACATGAGAGCGATGTCGCTTGTATTGGAGTTCTTCTTCCGCTTCTTCTTCGATCAGGGGATAGGTTCCGTGTCGGCAGCCCGGCTAGCGGTGGATGTCGTTTGAGCTTGTTTATGTTTCATCCGTAGTCGGATGTTGATCTTGTATATGATGTTGATGTATTCTTGTGGCATTTGTGCCTTATGTATGTATCCTTCTATTATGTAATGTTGATGTAATGATATCCACCTTGCAAAAGCGTTTCAATATGGGTCTATCCTTGGTGGGACCGTCGAGTTCCTTTGGATAGGGTCGTAGACATGTGACATGTGGCTTGGTAGGGCGTAAGGGTTTCAAGGATTCTAGTGTACGAGTGAATGTTCATCATCCCATCCTTGAGCACAGTTCCTGAGATGCCAATTGTTCTATCTAGTCCTCCAAACAGATCACCTTATACCTCCGAAAGTATCATCTTGCATAGGTCAACTTCAAAAGCCCATTAGCTACATAATTCAATAATTCTACAAATCCAATGTCTATGGTGTCCCACATGATCTTCTAATGTCCTATAATCACCAAATACTTGAAAGGGCTACCTTGCTATAGTCAGTCCACCAATTTCCATTATCATGGTCATGTAAACTCCAAGGTCAAGCATATATAGATCCCTAAATAAACTCTGACAATTATTCCAATATCCTAGTTATGGTCCACCGAGAAACATGGTATCATCATCAAGATCATCACCTAAATCCAATTTACTCCAAACCATGTAAAATTACTCCGCATCCATACTCCACTAGGGTAACCTATTTAATCCAAATCTCATGTCCAACGAGGAATCCTACATGTCTCCCTCAAGTTATTTACGTAATATCAACTATCTCCTATCAATATCATCTGATCAAGTCAAATCCTTGCACTTCTAGGAGTTTCAGCTTGCGATCATAATTGTCCTATAAATCCAATTTACTCAGGGATAATGGAAGCTATGCTAATCTATAATCATGATCCCACCAAGTTCATCTATCAACATGAAAGCCTCATGATCTACCAAAGTATCAGTCAATTCCTCAGGGTCTCTGATATAAACTCATCAAGTCATTTGTCCTCCGTTCCTATATCCCCAAATTGGTCTCTCCTATGGCATCATCAGTTTTGGTGCTATCTTAGGATGATAATGTGCTCGTTCGCTATGTCCACTAGTTCCATAATGAACCTAGTGCTATGTGAGGTTACAGAGGCTTAACTGGTCCACTTGTAATTCCGTGGGTTAAGCACTTGGTTAAGGATTCGAGCTAGGGTATCTCGTGAAGTCTCGAAGGGTATAGTGATGGGTTTACAGTCTTGAGAGGTAAACGTAACTGTAACTCTACGGGGTTGCACTTGGTCGAGGAGGTTGTAGTAAAAGTATTCAGTGCTGGTTGGTTGCCAAAGTAGAAAATCCTTGGTGTATCTTGTCTTGCTAGCCTTCAGTTGAGGAGAGAGATGAGAGGGAGAGGTAGCATAAAGGAGGGGAATTCCTAAAGGGGGTTCTATAGTGCAAGTGCAAACAAACAGGTGCAAAAAGGGCCAAATAGCAGAGGCAAGGTAAGGAAGGTGATATAGTCGCATACTTGTCGCCTAGGGCAAAAGTGCGACCTATATCGAAACACAAACAAATAAAACAAGCAACACACAATCATGGTTCTATTCAACCATCATACGGACTCGATCGCATAGGGGTACACGACTCATCCTACCCTAGGGGCTCTCGGACTCAGTAGTCGTGCCTTGTGCCTCATGCAGTCTCCTGATTTTTCCTCAGGTGTTGCTACGTCTCTTGTTTGATGAAACAATCTGGGTTGAGCCAGAAGAATCTTCGACAACTTCTCGCCTGATGAGGTGATGGGGTGATGGTGGCTCCTCGTGGCTGTCTTTGACTTGGTCTTCTCTTGTCTTCTTAATCATGAGGATCGCTTTTGCTTTCTAAGCCGTCGATGGTACCAGGTAGGCAATCCTTTATGCAATAACATTATCAAGGCATAATAGTGGTCCAACCCGTCGGACACATTGTTGACAATATCGTCACCGAGAGCGGGGGATGAAGAGAACCATTTTCCTGCTCACTATAGTGAGGCGGACCAAATGGCTAGGTTCTCATCCACCGGTGGTTGCCGATACAACAACGGTAGTGACAGGGTTACCCCATTAGCGATGTATATCATGGTCTTGCATATCCTATGCCCTGATCATCGTAGGCTAAGGTTGCTTCATCTTGGGGCAGTGTCAAGGGTGTCACCATCTCCTGGGTCTTCATGTCCTCATTCCTCGAGGATGTATCTTCTGTTGGTGTCGTCTTGTTGTGGTGTCGCCAATCTTGTGTTCAGGAGATGTGGGTGAATGTCTGGCAAGGCATCTTCCTTCTAGATTATCCATGAGGATTACAAAGAATCTAGTGGTCAGGGGCATAAGGGTTCTAGCGACCAAAGGTTTTGAAGGGGAAGAGATCAATAAGGAAAGTATACCTTAGTTTACGGAAATCTGCGAAGGGAAGAAAAGTATCGATAGATTTGAAAACTAGTAGTAGTTTTGGAAATAGTTTTATCCTAACTAACGACCATGCTAACTAAGGCTTCCTACAATCAGGATGGCTCTGATACCAGCTCTATGGGGACCCCGACTCATAAGTCGTGATCAGCGAATGCATGTGTACAGTGATCCCAGAGATCAATGCTCACTGAACCACAGAAGCTGAATAACAAGAGTCTTACATCCATACACACCGTTTTACACAAGTAGGACCATTATGGTCAAGTCTTGAGTATATCATCGCAGCGGAAATCTTCGTTAATAACTTGGACCCATGCCATCTGCCTTAACCCTACAGGCATTCTGACTGGGAAAGCGTCTTAGCTCGCACGATCGTCACCAAGGAACTCTTCAATATATCTTGTTCTTTCAAGCCTGACCAATAAAATAACCAGTGGCAAGCCAATGAGTACTTTGAATGTACTCGCAAGCAACCCGTGATTTGGTTCAAAGTAACAATGCAATTGTACAACGAGTAAGCAACCTAGCTTCAAGCTAGTTAAGATGTCCTATCAACTTGTGACATATGCATCAATAAAACATGGGTAACCTCGAGAACAGGTCACAGATATCAACATAAATAGAGTTGAATCAATGTCATGTCATTCAACATGTCAAGTCTCCACCTTGACACAAATAGTTCCTTTCCACACACACATGCATCGTGATTTGTAAAATTCTGGACATAGTTTAAGTAGCACCTCCCAACTGTCCATGACCGTGGACTCGGCTATTCAATAGTTTGACACTCTGCAGAGGTTGCACACTTTACCCACAAGATCCGGAAGCTTTAGTGTCATCCACGATCCCGCATACCTCAAGTACTCGGGGAAGCACCGATCACTATCTTTCCCTAGGCGACACTAACAAGGAGTCCACTTTCGTTGATACACGGCCCTCGTGTATAAGCAAAAGATCGTGGGACTCTGCCCTTTTCACATTATTACGCATACACCAAGGGACCAACATTGTGTCCGTGCCTGTAAAACAGTCATGGCCGCCCTACAGCACGACCCGTCACGAGAGAGAGCACCAACTCTCCCCGTCACTAGTAATGGGGCTCCAAGCTAGTATCGGCCTAGGTAATTAATAATGCCCCATCCCATAAAGGGGTAGAGTGGTTGCACATGTTTGGTTGGGACGGTAATCACACATAAATCTAATCCATCATTTTACACACACACACACCAAAATCTCTCTCCGGTACACCACTTCTTCCTCAAGTGGTGACCTTAGATCTACATCTCCCAAGGGCATTAGGGGCACCCGATGGGGTTTTCGAAAGAATGTAACCATGAAGAGTTCATGGTACACATGCATCATTATGCATCAAATAGTCTCTTGAAAATGCAATCATGAACAAGGTAAGGTCATGAGTAGGGGTATGCATCATGTGGTGGTTCACAACAAGTTTACCACCATCATACTCCATCATCATGCAATCGGAAAAAGGGTACCGATGAATAAGAGGGGTGTCATGGTCAAAGGGCTGCTTGCCTGGTTCATCAGAGTCTTCAAGTCTTCGGGTCCTTCTCCAAGTACTCCGTCTACTTCGTCAACTAACGTCGGAAACAAACACAATAAGCAACACAAAAAGGCAAAAATAAAAGTGCTCTAAAATTGCAAGTTGGACTTTTCTAGGATACCTTTGGTCATATGAGGTATGACCAAAGTGGTTTCAATAGGATTTGATCAATGGATATCTCTAAATATTTCAATATAACGGAAACAAGGGATTTGTGGATTTGCAAGAAGTGTACAGAAATATATTTTTGAAAAATGAGTAGAGGCACCCATTTATCAAACCATGATTTTAGAAGCATCTAGGAGTTGGTTTCACTGGATTTGGAGTTCAAATTAATATTCTATGGATTTGCAAAGTTGACAAATATGAAGAAATGGCTCATTATTTTGTGGGGTACAGAAAGTATTAAGAAAAATGTTCATAAACTAAGTTATGAACTTAGAAGCATCTAGGAATTTGAATCATGGCATTAGGATCAATTTTGAGCTCTTTGTGATTTTCTAAAGTTCATCACGTAAATAGGAAAAACAAGATTTGATAAATGTTTGTGAAGAAAAGGTCTCTGAAAAATGTGCATGTTGCACCAACAGGTAGATCATGATTTATAGAGTCACTAGAAATTTGAATCATCAAATTTGGAGTCCATTTGAATTGTTTATGGATTTTACAAGTCTCTGAGAAAAAGAAAAAGGAGAGGGATTTACCTAAATGGGCTGGATCTGGGCGGTAACAGCGTGCACCGGGCGAGCCTTAATGGCAGGGCACCACTGGGCCGGCCCAGCAGCTTAGCCGCGCGGCGAGAGAGCGACATCGAAGGCGGATTAGGCGAAGCCGTTTCCACTTAAATGGCAGGGGCCGCCCACCAGGTCGCTGACGAGCGGGGCCTGTTGTCGGGTTCGTCCCCAACCTCCCGCTCGAACAGAGCAGAGGCAAGGGCGGTGTTGATGGCGGCTTGCCGGCGCTACAAGCCACCGTTTCCGGTGAGCTGGCCACCGGTGTACTCAGGGGACCCGGCCGAGTCCAACCGTGGGTGGCACGGTCACCCAGGGGCACCGGGTCGAGCAGGGCACTGGCCGTGGCGGACGAGGCGGACGGTGAGGTTGGGGCACGGTGCTGCGGCCGCGGAGAAGAAGAAATGGAGTCCGGGAGAGGGCCGTGGGGAAGTGGGCGATGCTCTGGTGCAGGTATGAGGGGGAGAGGAGCACCGGAGAGCTCGTATTTGAGCAGTGGCCGGTGGCAAGATTTTCGGCCGTGGAGGTGAACGAGGGTACTAGGGGAGGAATGGGTTGGCCTGGGGAGCATATGGGAGAGATAGGGAGCCAAAGGAGTCGAGATGGGGCTCGGGGTGGCCTTAAATGGCGAGGCCGTGGCTCTCCGTGGACGTGGCCTATGGGCACCCGTGGGAATGGCCGCAATGGCCACGGGAGGAGGCCCGGGGCTATCTACGGCGTTCGTGGGAGTCGAGTAGGGTGCCAGGAAGAGAGAGAGGGAGCGGGGCGAGGCCCTGGTGCTCGCGCATTCGAGGCCGGACATTGGCCGAGCCGGGCGGCTCTGGGCACGCACCGCAGGAGGTGAGAGAGAGGGAGAGACGAGGGGGCCTGCACGGTGGCGTGTTGCAGACGTCGAGGCACCTCGACTGGCGTGAGGGGGAGGCTCGAGGTGGTCGGGGGATGTGGCGTCAACGGTCGGGAGCATGCTGACGTGCTCCAGAGCGCGTAAATGGCCGGCACCCACGGTTTTTCCTCACATCCTCACGCGCCCACTTGTGTCTAGTGGCTGCACCGGGGAGTAAACAATGTGGAAAAAGGCATTTGATACCCTGGGGCTTGCCAGGAGTGAGAGAGAGGTGAGAAAATGGTAGGAAGGTTGCTGTCCAGAGGGGGAAAAAGGGCTTTTCACCCCCTTCATCATGGCTTCTCGGGCAGGGAATGATGCAGGGGTTAGAGGATGACCAGTTGGTGCTGTGGGAGGAAGATTAGCCCATGGAGATTAGTGGAATTGGCCAAAACATGCATTTTAAGTTTCTGCCAGAAGGTGTTTGATGGTGGTTTGGGCAAGCAAATGGATTCTAAATGATATGAAGATTAACAGGATCAAGTGTCATATAGAAATGGGGTTAATCACCAAGTTGGAGCTCATTTGGAGGAAGTTGACAATGCAACTTTGGTAAACCCTAGAAATTAGCAGAAATGGCTTTACCAAGATTTAGTCATGCAAATCAATTCTCCTTGATGCACCACTTGGTGTAATGTCATCATTTGAGGTTCTAAACATGTCCACAAAAGTTGAGATCAAAAGGAGAAAGTTGCCAATGTAAAGTTGTTCAAATCTGGTTCTGGACAGGAACGGTTTTGGGGCTCTTTAATCAAGTTAACTTGTTCTCCAACTTGTGTCATTTGGTCTGGATGAATTATTAGACCACTTGAGCATGTTCACCAGGTTTGAGAACATCTGGACATGTTTGGCAATGTAAAGTTGCTCAAACTACAAAATGGACAGAAATGGTTTTGAGGGGGTTTCATGGGGTCATACTATTCTCCATGACATGATACTTGTCAAGATCATCAAACATGTCATATGTGACATGCTAGAATTTTCTTGGAATTTTTGGAGAATATTTCCTTTGTAAATATTTCAAAAGCTTGAAATATCCAGAAAGGGTTTTTGAGGAGTTTGACCAATATTTTGAACATGACCATGTGTTGAAACTCTTATATATGGACAATATATGTCCACTGAGTTTACCTAAATTTTCACAAATATTTTTAAAGCATAAAAATAATTTTAACCTATTAAAGACCATTTATGGCCTCAAGAAAAAGCTTTTAAATAGAATAGTAAAATAACTTTTAAAATTATATTTTTGTGGTTTATGGGATTCCTTTATCTAATAGGTCTCAAATATATTTTTGGAAAGATTTTTACTGCCCTTAATTAAGTACTTGCAGTGCAAATCTCAATTCAGGGGTTTTTGGAAAACTATTTTTTTGAAAATACTATTTGGCCAAATTATTTTTGTAAGAAATTACTTTTATGTCCTATACACATGGAATAATCATTGGGCAAGGTTTTTGGATCAGAAGGAGTATAAGAGTTGGAGGAATTATTTGATATTTAGAGCACTTGCAAACAGTAGACAAAAATCGAATCAAGCAAAGACCAAAACACGCAAAAGTTTTTGTCAAACCACAATTTATCAGGATTTATTAGCTTAAGTCTTGTGCCATAAAAATCAGGGTGTGACACCCTAGCAAGGCATGGCGCCTCGCCAGACCCCAGCCGGAGCTTGGTACGCGCCTGCCCTGGACTCGCTGAACGTGTCGGAGGCGAGCCTTGCCCGGGTGCGCCAGATGGTGGCGGCGCACGACATCGACGGGGCGAAGGTGTTCAAGGCCGGCTCCGCCCTCCCTGAGGGCCAAGGGAGCACCTTCTATCCGCTCTTTGTAAGCGCCATTGTTGCAGTGTCCGATGCCTCCTTTTCCGAAGTTCTTCTTCTCTCGTCCTCCGCCATTACAAGCTACAAGCTCTGCATCTCCACCCCAACTCTGTTCTCCTCCCGCGATCTTCGCCTACTATTGTGAGGCTCACGTCGGGTGCAGCCCTCAATGGCCCTGCTGCGCCACTATTTCTCCCTCTCGGACTTCTCGTGGTTCCTTTTACGCGTGCGAGCTTAAATCACGTATGGTAGCTCCATCGCCATTTCGAACCCCGGAAGAGGATTGAGGGCTTCAGAGCAAGTGGGTCTTGGTGGATGTTGGGCGATCCACCCTCGGCTAATCTTGCCCACGGCACCCCACGCACTCCGACGATTGGTCTCGAGTGGAGCTCAGGACCCCCAGAGAGGCCGTGTTGGAGAAGATGGACATGGATCCGAGGCCGCCAAGCATGGCGGGCGGCGGTTGACCGCACGTCGCTGCTGAGGGAATTCCTGGAGCACCAGCTGGCTCCGCTTGTTAGTACCCACTTCCGATGTGGAGGCCCCACCCGAGCCCCGCGGTCTTGGCCGACGAAGACCTGGTTGCGGTTCTCCAATCTTTGGTCGGGGGCGACGTGGCGAGGTTGAAGGGCGCTCCTACGCCCCTGTTCCTCCGCGACGACTGGGAGCAAGTAGTGCAGTCCATGCCCGTCTTCAACGGGGACGGGCCCGTGCCCGCGGAGGCTCCCGAGGACCCGGTGGATGTGTCCTCCGCCGACTCCAGCGAGGAGAAGGGAGAAGGGGAGCGGGAAGGAGGGCTCGACTCCGAGGCGACCGACGGAGAGTCGAGGGCTCCCCTCCCTCGGCGCAAGTCCCGCGTTCTCCGCCCCTCACCGAGCGACGACGACGAGGATGATTGTCGGGGGTTGGGTGCGACATATGCCAAAGGATGGCTTATCATGGTGGGGGCGAGTAGAACGTCGCCGGTGCCTAGAAACGGGATGAGGCAAAGGCATGCACGCCGGCGGATCTTACCAAGCTTCAGGGCTCTCCATGGAGATAATACCCCTACTGCTGCTCTGCGGGGTCTCCACATGATCACTATGGCAAAGTGGGTACAAGGTTGCTCCTTGAACTGTTCGAGGTGAGGAAGGAGAAGGGCACGACTAGCTCTTCTCTCCCCTCTATGTGTGTCTAAAACTATTAGGGTCCAACCTCTTGCATGGGTGCCCCGGGGGGTTTATATAGGCCTACCCCCTAGGGGTACAATGGTAATCCGGCTGGGCGCGGGTCCCAGCCGTCTGTTTCTCTAGTCGTCATCTTCTCCGCCGACTGCTTGTGGGGACCCCGACTCATAAGTCGTGATCACCGAATGCACGTGTACAGTGATCCCAGAGATCAATGCTCACTGAACACACAGAAGCTGAATAAGAAGAGGCTTACATCCATACATACTGTATTACACAAGTAGGACCATTATGGTCAAGTCTTGAGTATAACATTGCAGCTGAAATCTTCGTCGATAACTTGGACCCATGCCATCTGCCTTAACCCTACAGCATTACGACCGGAAGCGCCCTAGCTCGCATGTTCGTCACCAACGTGTCCTTCATCACATCCTGTTCTTTCATGCCCGCCAATAAAATAACCAGTGGCAAGCCAATGAGTACTTTGAATGTACTACGCAAGCAACCCATGTTTTGGTTCAAGATTCAACAATGCATGATATAGGTAAATTTTTGCGAAAGCTAGTTTTGAGTGCAATGACATGTTCAACAACTTGCATAGCATGCATCAAGAGGATTCATGTAATCCCCGAGGACAAGTTATAGATATCAACATAAATGGAGTGGGCACCAACCCAACTCAATCATGTCAAGTCCTTGGACTTGACCCATGTAGTTCTCTCCACTCATCCATACATACTCACCAGGTTTCGTAAACATATGGATGTAGCCCAAGAGCGGTTACCCAACTGTCCTTGACCATGGACACGGCTTTTCGAATAGTTTTACACTCTGCAGAGGTTGCACACTTTACCCACAAGATCCGGGAACTTCCGTGTCATCCACGACCATGATACCTCAAGTACCCGGGTAAGCACCGATCACTATCTTTCCCTAGACGACACTAACATGGAGTCCACTCGATTAGTAGTAACCCCGTGCCCAACATTTCACAACTTATAATTGTGGAGCCTCGCTCCCATATTCGCTCACATACCAGCAGCACGGGTACCAACGGTGTGTCCGGTGCCCCATAAAATGTTCTTGGCTGCCCTACAGCACGACCCGTCCCGAGAGAGCACCAACTCTCCCTGTCACTAGTAATGCGGCTCCAAGCTAGTATCGGCCTAGGTAATCAATAATGCCCTTTCCCATACAAGGGTAGAGTGGTTGCGCATGTAAGGTTGGAATAACGGTGCGAACTTAAACCAATCCGCTTTTGAAACCACACTCACATATCCTTCTCCGTACACCACTTCTTTGTCAAGTGGTTACCTAGCTCAACATCTCCCTCGGGCATTAGTGGCACCCGACGAGGTTTTCAAAAAGTCTTTGGGAACATACTTGCCTCCATCACCATGCATATTCCCGTCCCTTTCTGCGTAGCAACTACTTTAGCATCCTATCTTCCCACCGGCATAACCCTCATAAGGAGGTAAGGTCATGCTCAATGCAAGTATCAATGAGGAAGTAACTGAGGCAGCCAACCAACATGGTTTACCATCTCATCATGATTCCGATGCAACAATAATAAGTGATATATGACATGCATAAAAAGGGTTTCATGGACATGGTCAAAGGGCTGCTTGCCTGGTTCATCTGAGTCTTGAAATCTTCTGGTCCTTCTCCATGTACTCCGTCTACTTCGTCAACTAACGTCGGAAACAATCACAATAAGCAACACAACAAGGCAGGAAATATAAGTGCTCCAAAAATATTAATTTGACTTTTCTAGGACATCTCTGGTTATATGAGAAATAACCAGAGTGGTTTCATTGGAATTGGATCAGTGGATATCTCTGAACATTTCAATACGATGGAATCAAGGGGTTTATGGATTTGCAAGAAGTGTACAGAAACATGTTTTTGAAAAATGAGCAAAGGTACCCATTTAACAAACCATGATTTTAGAAGCATCTAGGAGTTGGTTTCACTGGATTTGCAGTTCAAATGAATATTCTATGGATTTGCAAAGTTGATAAATATGAAGAAATGGCTCATTATTTTGTGGGGTACAGAAAGTATTAATAAAAATGTTCATAAACTAAGTTATGACCTTAGAAGCATCTAGGAATTTGAATCATGGCATTTGGATCAAGTTTGAGCTCTCTGTGATTTTCTAAAGTTCATCACAGAATAGGAGGAATAGGATTTGATAAATATTTGTGAAGAAAAGGTCTCTGAAAAATGTGCATGTTGCACTAACAGTAGATCATGATTTATAGAGTCACTAGAAATTTGAATCATCAAATTTGGAGTCCATTTGAATTGTTTATGGATTTTAGAAATTCTACGTAAAAGGAAAAAGGAAAGGAAAGGGCTTTACCCTTATCCAGTATGACCGGGCGCAGATTTAGTAGTGGCCCGCCCAGTGGCTCGGCTGGACGGGCAGAGGAGGTGACGTCGAGGCGGGTTCATGAGTACGCCAACGCACGAGAGAAAACAGATCTTAGCCAAAGCCGCTCCACTTAAACGGGCGGGCCCGGCCACTGGTCGCTGACGCCTTGGGCTCCAGCCTTCGAGCCGTTGTTTTCAACCTCCAGCGCTCGGCGCGGGGAGGATCGCTCCGCGGCGATTGCCGGGCTACAGAGCGTCTCCGGCGACGCCCGCACACGGCGTGCTCGGGAGGCCATGCCGCACCCATCCATGTGCTACATGCACGCCATGGAGGGCTGCAGCAGCGATGGCCCAGGTGGCCGCGAGGAGGTTGTCGGCCATCTTCGCCACTAGCGTGGCGTTCCTGGGATGAACGACGGTGACGGAGGGCCTCGAGGTGGTGGTATGAGGGTACTGGAGTGGCTAGGGAGAGAGGAGAGGCTCTGGATAGCCTGGATTTAGGCGGAGCCCGGCGACGGCGCCCGGCCGTTGTGATGGATGGAGGGCACGGGAGAGGAGTGAGTTGGTCCAGGGGTCTCGGGAGGAGAGAGAGGCAAAGGAGTCGAGAGGGGCTCGGGGTGGCCTAAAATAGCCGACCCGTAGCTCACCGTGGACGCGGCGCACGGGTGGCCGCGGCAACAGCTCGGGAGGCCAGGTGGGAGGGAGAGGAGCTGTCGACGGCATTCGTGGGAGTCGCGAGGGTGCCGGGAAGAGAGAGAGGAGCGGGCGAGGCCCCGGTGCTCGAGGCGTGAGAGTCGGGCATTGGCCGAGCCGGCGGCTCTGAGCACGCGCCAGGGGTGAGAGAGAGGGAAAGAGGAGGGGGCCAGGGTGGTGGCATTTTGCGGACGTCGAGACACCTCGACTGGCGCGAGGGGGAGGCTCGAGGTGGACGGGGGCGCCGTGTCAACGGTCGGGAGCGCGGTAGCGTGCTCCAGAGCGCGTCTTTGGCCGGCATGCGCGGCTTTTCCGCGCGCACTCACGTGTCAACCTTAGAAGCATCTAGGAATTTGAATCATGGCATTTGGATCAAGTTTGAGCTCTCTGTGATTTTCTAAAGTTCATCACAGGAATAGGAGGAATAGGATTTGATAAATATTTGTGAAGAAAAGGTCTCGAAAATGCGCATGTTGCACTAACAGTAGATCATGATTTATAGAGTCACTAGAAATTTGAATCATCAAATTTGGAGTCCATTTGAATTGTTTATGGATTTTAGAAATTTACGAAAAAAAAAAAAAGGAAAGGAAAGGGCTTTGCCCATATCCAGCCTTAGGCGGGCGCAGTTTAGCGATGGGCGGCCCAGTGGCTCGGATGGACGGGCAGAGGAGGCGACGCCGAGCCGGGTTCATGGAGTACGCCAACGCCAGCGAGGAAAACAGATCTGGCCGGCCGTCTCCACTTAAGCAGGCGGGGCCCAGCCACTGGTCACAGCGCTGCTGGCCCCAGCCTTTCAGGCCGTCGCCTTCAACCTCCCGCGCGCGCTCCGGCCGCGGGGAGGAGCGGCTCCCGCGGGCGATTGCCGGGGCTACAGAGCGTCTCCGGCGATGCTCCGCCCACCGGTGTGCTCAGGAGGCCATGTCGCACCCATCCATGTGCTACACGCACGCCGTGGAGGGCTGCAGCAGCGATGGCCTGGGTGGCCGTGGAGGAGGCTGTCCCGGGGATGAACGACGGTGACGGAGGGCCTCGAGGTGGTGGTATGAGGGTACTGGAGTGGCTAGGGAGAGAGGAGAGGCTCGGGATAGCCTGGATTTAGGCGGAGCCCGACGGCAGCGCTCCGGCGGTTGTGATGGATGGAGGGCACGGGGAGAGGAGTGAGTTGGTCCAGGGGTCTCTGGGAGGGAGAGACAGGCAAATGAGTCGAGAGGGGGCTCGGGGGTGGCCTTAAATAGCCGACCCGTAGCTCACCGTGGACGCGGCGCACGGGTGGCCGCAGCAACAGCTCGGGAGGCCAGGTGGGAGGGAGAGGAGCTGTCTCACGCGTTCGTGGGAGTCGCGTGGGGGTGCCGGGAAGAGAGAGAGGGAGCGGGCGAGGCCCCAGTGCTCAGTGGCGTGAGGTCGCATTAGCCGAGCCGGGCGGCTCTGAGCACGCGCCAGCAGGGGTGAGAGAGAGGAAAGAGGAGGGGCCAGGGTGGTGGCATGTTGCGGACGTCGAGACACCTCGGTGGCGCGAGGGGAGGCTCGAGGTGGACGGGCGCCGTGTCAACGGTCGGGAGTCTTGATGGCGTGCTCCAGAGCGTCTTTGGCCCGACATGATGCGGCTTTTCCAGGCAAGACTCACGTGTCAACCTTAGAAGCATCTAGGAATTTGAATCATGGCATTTGGATCAAGTTTGAGCTCTCTGTGATTTTCTAAAGTTCATCACAGGAATAGGAGGAATAGGATTTGATAAATATTTGTGAAGAAAAGGTCTCTGGAAAAATGTGCATGTTGCACTAACAGGTAGATCATGATTTATAGAGTCACTAGAAATTTGAATCATCAAATTTGGAGTCCATTTGAATTGTTTATGGATTTTAGAAATTTACAGAAAAAGAAAAAGGAAAGGGAAAGGGCTTTGCCCATATCCAGCCTGACCGGCTAGTTTAGCGATGGGCGCCCCGATGGCTCGGCTGGACCGGCAGAGGAGGCGGCGCGTCGGGCGGGTTCATGAGTACACCAACGTGAGAGAAAACAGATCTTGGCCGGCCGTCTCCACTTAAACGCAGGCGGGGCCCAGCCAACTGGTCACCGACGCTGGCCCAGCCAAAGCCGTCGCCTTCAACCTCCAGCAGGGCTCCGGCCTTGGGAGGAGCGGCTCCAGCAAGGCGATTGCAGGGCTACAGAGGCGTCTCAGCGATGCTCCGCCCCACCGGTGTGCTCAGAGGCCATGCCGCACCCATCCATGTGCTACACGACGCCGTGGAGGGCTGCAGCAGCGATGGCACAGGTGGCCGTGGAGGAGGCTGTCCGGGGATGAGCGACGGTGACGGAGGGCCTCGAGGTGGTGGTATGAGGGTCTTGGAGTGGCTAGGGAGAGAGGAGAGGCTCGGGATAGCCTGGATTTAGGCGGAGCCCGACGGCGGCGCCGGCGGTTGTGATGGATGGAGGGCACGGGAGAGGAGTGAGTTGGTCCAGGGGTCTCGGGAGGAGGGAGAGGCAAATGAGTCGAGAGGGGCTCGGGGTGGCCTTAAATAGCCGACCAGTAGCTCACCGTGGGCCTTGGCGCTGCAGTGGCCGCGGCAACAGCCTCGGGAGGCCAGGTGGGAGGAGAGGAGCTGTCTCTGGCGTTCGTGGGAGTCGCGTGGGGTGCCGGGAAGAGAGAGAGGGAGCGGGCGAGGCCTCAGTGCTCATGCAAGCGTGCTGGCCGGGCATTGGCCGAGCCGGGCGGCTCTGGGAAGGCGCCCAGGGGGTGAGAGAGAGGAAGAGGAGGGGCCAGGATAGTGGCGTGTTGCGGACGTCGAGACACCTCGACTGGCGCGAGGGGGAGGCTCGAGGTGGACGGGAGCGCCGTGTCAACGGTCGGGAGCGCTGATGGCGTGCTCAGGCGCGTCTTTGGCCGGCATGCGCGGCTTTCATGGCAAGCACTTCAGCGTGTCCACTTTTGTCCGGCAGCTGCAGGGGGTATGGGCAAAGCCGGGAGAGCCTTGGATGCTCTGGAATGCCAAGGAGGAGAGAGAGGCTGAGAGAGAGGAGAATGCTGCTGCCAGAGAAGAAAAATGGGGTTCTAACCCCCTTAATCATGGCTCCTCGGGCAGGGAAAGATGCAGGTGGTAGAGGGGGACTAGGAGGGGCTGTGGTAAAAAGGAGGGCTCAAGGAGATTAGTGGAAGTGGACAAAACATACATTTTTAATTTCTGCCAGAAGGTGTTTGATGGTGGTTTGGGCAGGAAGATGAACTCCACTTGACATGAGGCTTGACAGGGTCAAATGGTACACATAATTAGGGCCTTCCACCAATCTTGAGTTTATTTGGGCAAAGTTGCCAATGCAACCTTTGTGAACCCTAGAATTTGGCAGAAATGAACTTGTGTAGATATAGTTGATCAAATCACTTCTCCTTGATGCACCACTAGGTGTGGTGGCCTCATTTGGTCATGTGATCCTGCTCACAAAAGTTGGAATCAAGGAGAGAAAGTTGGTAATGTAGATTTGTTCAAATTTGATTCTGGTCAGAGAGGGTTTTGGGGCTCTTTGATCAAGTTAACTTGTTCTCCAACTTGTGCCATTTGGTCTAGATGAATGATTAGACTAGTTGAGCATGTACACAAGATTTGAGAGAATTTGGACATGTTTGGCAATGTAAAGTTGCTCAAACTTCAAAATGGACAGAAATGGTTTTGAGGGGATGTCATGGGGTTATGCTATTCTCCATGACATGATACTTGTCCAGATCATCAAACATGTCATATGAGACATGCTAGAATTTTCTTGGAATTTTGGAGAATATTTCCTATGTAAATATTTCAAAATCTTGAAATATCCAGAAAAGGGTATTTGAGGATTTGACCAATATTTTGAACATGACCATGTGTTGGAACTCCTATATATGGGAAATATATGTCCACCGAGTTTCTCTAAATTTTCACAAACATTTTTAAAGCATAAAAATAATTTTAACCTATTAAAGACCATTTCTGGCCTTAAGAAAAGTTTTTAAATAAAATAGTAAAATAACTTTTAAAATCATATTTTTATGGTTTCGGGCACCCTATATCTAATAGGAGTCAAATATATTTTGGAAAGATTTTTACTGCCCTTAATTAAGTACTTGCAGTGCAAGCCTCAATTCAGGGGTTTTTGGAAAACTAAATTTAGAAAATACTTTTTGGCCAAAATATTTTTACAAGAAATTATTTTTATGACCTACACACATGGCATGATCATTGGGCAGAAGTTTTGGATCAAGGAGAAGGAGTATAAGAGTTGGAGGATTTATTTTATTTTTAGAGCACTTGCAAGCAACAGACAAAAACCAATCAAGGCAAGGTCCAAAACACTCAAAAGTTTTTGTCAGACCATATTTTATCATGATTGTTAGCTTAAGTGTAGTGGCTTGAAAATCAGGGTGTGACACTGCTGGGGCCCGCCGACTGTGGGCCCGACCGACGGTCCAGCATGGGGCCGACAAGCCTTGTCCGCCACGGCCGGGTCTTGCCGGCTGCGGATTACTATAGCCGCGCCTCTAATGACGCGGGCTTGGTCATGGGGTCATGGCAATAAAGGCCACTGACGGGCGATCACTATTGCCATTCCCTGTCTTGTCTGGTTGATGGCGTGCGGAGCCCATGGGAGGGGCCGACCGACTCTTGGGGGCCGACTCCCAACGGGTCCGTCTTGTGGCGCTCTCGCCGTCTTCTGCACTCCCGCTGAGGGAGTCCCGGACTAGGGGGTGTCCGGATAGCCGAACTATCATCATCGGCCGGACTCCAAGACTATGAAGATACAAGATTGAAGACTTCGTCCCGTGTCCGGATGGGACTTTCCTTGGCGTGGAAGGCAAGCTTGGCGTCTGGATATGTAGATCTTCTACCATTGTAACCAACTCTGTAACCCTAGCCCTCTCCGGTGTCTATATAAACCGGATGGCTTTAGTCCATAGGACGGACAACAATCATACCATAGGCTAGCTTCTAGGGTTTATCCTCTTTTATCTCGTGGTAGACCCACTCTTGTAACACACATCATCAATATTAATCAAGCGGGGCGTGGGGTTTTACCTCCATCGGGAGGCCCGAACCTGGGTAAAACATCGTGTCCCTTGTCTCCTGTTACCATCCGCCTAGACGCACAGTTCGGGACCCCTACCGAGATCCGCGGTTTTGACACCAACATTGGTGCTTTTATTGAGAGTTCCTCGTGTCGTCACCAACAGGCCCGATGGCTCCTTTGATCATCAACAACGACGCGGTCCGTGGTGAGACTTTTCTCCCGGACAGATCTTAAATGTTCGGCGGCTTTACATCATGGGCAATTAAGCAGCCATCCGGAGCAGATCGAAGCTACGCCCCAGCCGTCGAGTTAGATTTGGAAGTTTAAACTATACGGCCGATATCCGCGGAGACTTGATCTTGACGGATTCGAGCCGCAACCAAAAGCGCGCGCCTTGTGTCGATGGGCATGATCTAGCTCGCAGCGAGCGGTGCCACGAGGCCGCACCGAATCCGCTCCGACCCTTAATCCGGGCCGATTCCCGATCGAGGGCGAGTGGTTGGACACGCCTCGGGGCTTTAATCTCTACGGCGATTGAGCCGAACTCCATCCCTGTCGCTGCGAAGACCTCGACTCCGGTGCGGACTCCTCTCGGGACTCGAACCCTCCAGCGCCTTGCCAATCGAATCCGATTGGGCGCCCGTTATGGAGTTCACGACCGCGGACATCTTTCAGCACTCGCCCTTTGGCGACATCCTGAATTCACTAAAGTCTCTCTTTATCGGAGAGCCCTGGCGGACTGAGGTCGGGGCGGTTGGGATCACGGACGACGAAGAAATTCAAAGCCCACCCACCACCCACTTGGTAGCCACTATCGGCGATCTAGCCGACATGCTGACTACGACTCGAAGACATCGGCGGTATGGGCGACGATGCCGGGAGATTTAACAAGAACCAGCGCCTACCGGCGCTGGAAAGCCACCTCATCATATGACATATACATGGTGGATATCCCAAAGGATTGGAATGGCGAAGGAGCAGAGGAAGATGACCTCTCAAGAAACAGCCCAAGCGCCCGGCGTCGGTGCCGCTCTAAATCCCGCCACAGCAAGAATGAAGATTCCGCACCGAGATAACAATACACCGGACGATCTTTGAAGACAATCCACTCGGAAGATCCAGCGCAGAGGATGGAGGCGCCAGCCCTCACGAGAGAGCGGCGAAGAAGAGGTAGAGGATTATATGCCTCCCTCCGGAGACGAAGCAAGCCTCGGCGACGATGAATTAAATCGTGCACGAGGATCCCGTCGAACAAGAGCATTTTAGACGCGGGCTTATGGCCACGGCGAACAGCCTCAAGAAAAAGCAGCAACAGCTTAGAGCTGATCAGGATCTGCTAGCGACGATGGATGAAGTCCTCGTGGCGAAGAGCATGAGCTCGAACGCCCTCAAAAGCTACCCTAAGCGCAAGCTGCTCCCCGATTAGAGGAGGAGGCTTACGAACCCGCATCACCAGGAGACAATACGGTGACCGACCACCCGTGGTTGCGACGGAGAGGCCTCTAGGCCCTTCACTAGAACCGTACCCGGCATCGCTCAAAAGCACACGGCCACATGGGAGCGCTCCGGACCTGCGAGATATATTGGAGGACAAGGCAAGACAATCAAGATCGATCTATGGATCGGCGTGGGCGCCCACAGTGCGTGGCGACAACCTTCGCGCGGACACGATAAAGTCCGGCCGGGCGAACAAAATGCAGACAAAGCTCTTTTGAGCTCCATAGTGACATCGCCTGAGTGCAGGCGCCGCACACCACTATGCTTCACAGACGGAGTAATGGATCATCAAATCCCGAAGGGTTTAAACCCGTCAATATTGAATCCTATGATGGCACAACAGACCCAGCGGTTTGGATCGAAGACTATCTCCTTCACATCCACATGGCCCGCGTGGCGATCTTCACGCCATCAAATACCTCCGCCTCAAGCTTAAAGGACCAGCCCGACATTGGCTCAACAGCTTGCCGGCAGAGTCAATTGGGAGCTGGGAGGACACAAAGCCGCATTCTCGATAACTTCCGAGGTACTTATGTGCGACCACCGACGCGATGACCTAAGCCACATAATTCAGCAGCCAGACGAATCGGCGGACAATTACGGACACGGTTCTTAACCAAGAAAAACCAAATCGTCGATTGTCCGGATCACGGAGGCCCTCACGGCCTTCAAGCATAACATCCATGACAGTGGCTTGCCCGCACCTAGGACAGGAAAAGCCGAAATCCATGGCAGCCCTCACATCACTCATGACCCGCTTCTGCGGGGTGAGGACAGCTAGCTAGCACGCAGCAACAACCTCGGCAAAAATTCTGGCGGTCCGGACTTCAAGGACCCGAAATGGCAGGCAGCGTCGTAACAAAAACAAACGCTGCATTAACGGCGACAATATTGAGGATCGGCAATCAATGCGGATTCGAGGCTCTAAACCCGGTCGCGAAAAAGCCATTCAAAAGAACTACTCCGGGTCCGTCAATTTGGACCGAATACTCGACCGCTTGTGCGGATACACGGCACCCCGAAAGCAGGTAACCACACCAACAGGGACTGTTGGGTATTCAAATAGGCAAGCAAGTTAATTGCGAAAACAATGACATGGGGATGCATAGCGATGACAAGGCGAGACCCAACCGCCCGAACAATAGAGGGCGAAGGGTTTCCCCCACAGTGCGGACGGTGAACATGATATACGCAACGCACACACCCCAAAAGCGGCGAGGCGTGCACTTTCGAGGATGTCTACGCGATGGAGCCAGTTGCCCAAGTTCAATCCATGGTCCTCCTGCCCGATCACTTTTGACCGAAGGACCAGCCCACCAACATCCGCCACGGCGGATTCGCCAGCCGTCTTAGACCCAATCGTCGATGGATTTCACCTAACGAGTCACGATGGGCGGCGGCAGCACCCTGAACCTGCTTTACCGGGATACAGGTCGCAAAATGGGCATAGACACCTCAAGGATTAAACCTACCAAAACGACCTTTAAAGGCGTCATACCAGGTGTAGAAGCCAATTATACAGAGCTCAATTACACTAGAAGTGGTCTTGGATCCCGGATAACTTCGAAGCGAGGAGTTAATCTTGACATAGTCCCGTTCATGGCGGCTATCATGCCTTGCTTCGGACGTACAGCGTTACAAAGTTCAGCGCGGTGCCGCACTCACGCATACCTCAAGCTCAAGATGCCAGCCCTCGAGGAGTCATCACGGTCAGCGAAACAACGAGCGTTCTCTCCGCACGGAGGAACATACAGCAGCTCTCGCGGCGAAGTGCAATGCTGCCTCTTAAGGCAATTCTTGAGTCCGGCCGTTAAGCGGCCGGACACAGCTAAGCGCCCGGAGTAACTTACAACAAGACCACAGCACGTTCGAACGCAGCGTAGCGATGGCCCCACCCCAGCTCTAAGAAACGTCAAAGTAGGTCCTTCACGTACACCATTACGCTCAAGAAGATACCATGGGCATGGGGAGAGGGCACGACCACGATAAACCCAAATGCGGCTCAACCACACGGGGGCTCTCAAGTGTGTCGCGTTCCTTTTTCTTTTGTTTTTACCTTTTACTTTTTACCCACAGGACTCCGTTTGTTAGAGGCCTGTCCGGCGAGACCTGCCAACTCATGATGCAACAGCCGAGGGAAGGATAAAGGCTACAACGAATATCTGGTGGTCTCCATCACGAGCATTTTATACACCAATCTGCAGCTTACCCACGGAGAGGGACATGTTAATAGTCTCATACCTTGCTTATCGTGACTATTTGTATCGTTACGCATTCGTAGCAGCACTTATTGAATAAAACAATGCAGCACCTTTTTGCTTATAATTGCATTTCTTTTTCATACATATGTTCATTCACGGCATGTTGCATCCGTACACTTTAGTATGCAGCTAATATACACCAGGGCTTATGTTTCCCGCATTATGGTATGATGAGTCGAACACTTTCACAAGTCGGCACCCGAACTTATAGCACTATATCGTCGGCTCCGAATCATGTCTTGGGTCAATAGTTGGGTTTGCCCTCCCCATGTTTTGGTACCTTACGTTCCGTTATATCGGCTAAGGTAGCACTGGGAGAACCACTGCGATTCCGCCCAGTTGAGCTGGGTTAACGCCTCGATGGAGAAAGCTAAAACTGACCCGTCATGATGAGGCGAGCGATCGTTGTTCGAGAGGTTTTTGCGAGTCCTTAAAGACTTATGCGCTTAGGCGAGGAGGGATTCTGTCCGCCAAGGCGTGGATAAGCGCCCAAATTGACCTTCCGAAGACTAGGGCTTCGCGAAATTTAAAATTATAGAATTCTATGGCTAAGTGAGAGTGTTCAAGCATTATAAGTCCGGTTGCCTTGTTAGTTGTGTTGAGTGCCTCCCTAGATGGACCCAAAAATGGGAACAAGAGCGCTCAAGTTTATCCCAAACACCCCAGCACTCGTGGCATGGGGGCAAGAAACCGACGACTTGCCATCTCTCGATTTGATAAGCGGCCGCACGAAGGTAATATTTTAAATTAACAAGCGTTGCTTAGCGCATATGAACTAAGTTTTCAGCGTACAGGATAACAAAATGCGAGTATACTCAAATATTACATCTTTGGAGCACTCACCCGCAATAGTGCGGGCGCCCTTCAACACACTCTTATAATACATCTCGGGCGTGCGATGCTCCTTGCCCTCTGGTGGCAGGTCCGTCACGAGCTTCTGGTCATCCATCTTGCCCCAGTGCACCTTTATGCGGCAAGGGCCCGACAGGCACCCTCAATGCAAGCGGAATGCTTGATGACTTGTACCCACGACACGCATCCATCAGCCACCGCACTAGGCGAAGTAGCTCCAGGCATGGCCTCCTTAGGCCACGGCCGAACTATGAGGCCCTTCATGGCCTGTTCGGCCGCCTTGTGTAGCTTCGACCAGCTGCTTCAGCTGGTCGCTAAAAAGCACCGGATGTCCAGCCTCGACATCTCGAGACGAAGACCTTCTCGTCGAGCTCCCTCCTCGGCTGGTAGAATCTCGGCAGCATCGGACCTGCTGCGAGGAAGATCTGCGAACGCTCCTAGAGTCTTCAATTGGGTAAGCAACAGGTAATTAACACTCACATGCTTACTTTGCATGAAAAATGCCTTACCCGCTGCTATTTTCTTCACCGCCTCAACCTCCTGGAGGGCCTTGTAGGCTTCGGCCTTAGCGGCTTTGGCACTCTCAAGAGCCGTTGCAAGCTCAGACTCTCGAGTCTTCGAGTCACGCTCCAAGCTCTCATGTTTTTTCACGAGATCCTGGAGCTCTTGTTGTACCTCCGCCACCCGCGCCTCCTGCTTCTCTCGCTCGGTGCGCTCCGCGGCCGCATTACGTTCAGCCGCGGCCACCGCCTCCTTCATGGTCGCCACCTCGTTAGTGGCCGCTACAATACCCACGTTATCCTTGTCATTTTCTTGCAACCAAATCCTTTTCTCATGGTACAATTTTCATAAGGTATTACTCACCTTCTATTTCCTCGAGCTGCTTCTTGGCATGACCGAGCTCGTTCTCGGACCGCTCGAGGTTTTTCTTCAAAGTATTGACCTCCATGATTAGTGCGGCGGAGTTCAACAACACAGCCTGCAATCCCATATTGACATATTTTTTATGACT
>JAHIAM010002254.1:0-27401 GCA_021605205.1 Aegilops longissima | reverse complement strand
ATCGCCCATGTTCACCGTGGAGCAGCGCTGCCTTGGCCGCTAGGGTTTGATAGTGCCTCAAGGGCTAGTGCGGTTGTCTTATTTTCGCACGAGTGCTAGTGTCCGGTCACTAGCAAGGGTGATGATTCCGCTGGGCCCGGCATTTTGAGCTTCATGTACCCGTAATGGGGTATAACTTGAAAAATTGTGAATGCCTTCGCCTCTAATAGAGCGTGGTATCCTGCCATAACGGGGAACGGACCTCTTCGGACCTGTAATTATCCGGCGCTAACACCACATCCAAGCAGGATTTTACTGCGCATCGCTTCGCCGATCGGGATTATTCCTCTAAAGGTTGTGCTTCTTCGCCAATGCGGCTCCAATCTATTTCCATTTTTCAAGGGTTTCATAAATGAGGTTCAATCCATCGCCACCGCCCATGAGTACCTTGGTAAGGCGAAGTCGCCCACTATTGGACCGAGGACCAATGCGCGGTGCTCGGGCTGTTCGAATTTAGGTTCATCACGCATTAAAGGTAATAGCCGGTTACCCATGGATTTATTGTTGCTACTTGGTAGACTTCAAGTAGGCTGCGGAGTGTTCAGCTGTATATTGTTTGATACGAAAGTCTCAAGACTGTTAATACCGCATCGGTATCCTTGGGCTGATGCTCGTGGATGTCAAGTTAGAAGCCTCGCCTTTTGGCCACCGCCGGAGTATCCAACATGCTCTAAGGCTATGAGTTGGTGTAGCTCCGTCTATGAATTTTACAGGTCCGCTGAGCCACCCCTCCAAAGACGGTTCCATGCCCCGTGGGGTTTTTTGTTTTTGGTGTTTAACCCGGTGATTGGCGATAATGCACCCTTTTGTTTCGACTAGGTTTGTATTCGGGCCGGATTGTCCCAAAATCTTACTTGGTTTTCCAGCGCTTTCATCGACAAGATTTTCGCATTATGGACGCCAAGTCAGCAAAGCGGTAATTTCACGGCACCTATGGCGTTGAGGATTCCCATGTCCGCAATTATTGCGAAGAATGAAATTATGCCTTTCCTCACGGCAGTCCTTTATCCTGTCATAATCAAGAGGAATCGCCCAAGAATGATGTTCTGCTTCTTCGTGCTCTTGCCTAATGTTGGATAGATCGCTTATGTTCGGGTGGGTGGGTGGAATTAAACCAAACCCCAGCCAATCTGAGGCTCAAGGGCCAAGGAGTTTCCAACTCGAAGCTTGATTCTGGATGTTATCCACTCGAATTCAGCCTGCTGCCGACTCTAAGTTCAGGTCTTGAGGACGCCCTCCGTGGGTATCCGCTAGAGGGATTGGGAATCCGACATAGTTAGTCCTTAAGATAGATGAGGGTCGCCATGTTGTTCCTCCACCACATCAACGTGATGGGTGACCTGGGAGAGTTAATCTTCTCGATCGGGTTTAGGCCTCGATCCCATCGTAGAATCAGTAGCGCATCTCCTGTATATGCACACGTATCCAAGAGCTCGCTTAAAGAAGAGAACTCCATCGGATCTAACTTCGACGAGTTCCGAGTTGACGGTAGATTGCTTTTGATGACCCGAGAAGTCATCGCGCATGCGGATGGCCGAAGCGGCCATAAGAAACCGCTTAGCCGGAGAGTTTGGCCTATAGCCCAAGCTCCTTTAGTAACATGAGCTGCCTTTAAAGACGGGATGAGGCATCCTTCCGGCGATGCATGACAAAGACAGCGGAACTCTCAATGAAAGCACCAATGTCGGGTGTCAAACCGCGGATCTCGGGTAGGGGGTCCTGCCGCCGTATGCCTAGGCGGATGGTAAACAGGAGACAAGGACACATGTTTTTACCTGAAGTTGGCCTTCGATGGATGGAGGTAAACCTCACTCCTCGCTTGATTAATATTGATGATATGGGTAGTACAAGAGCAGATCTACCACTAAATCAGTAGGAGTAAAAACCTTAGAAGCTAGCTCTATGGTATGATTGTTGTTCGTCTTACTTGACTAAAAACCTCCGGGTTTATATAGACAATTTAGAGGGTTAGGGTTACCGAAAAGTGCTAGTTATCGACTAGAGGGGGGTGAATAGGCTTATTTTATGAAAGTCTTCAAAACACGATGTTTCAAAGACAAACAACAACAGAAATGACCTATTTGATAAGCAATGAAGATAAACTACAACAAGCAAGCCATAGTCAAGTATGCAATAATGTGAACGGACAAGACTAATAGCAGCTATGTAGTAAGGATCAGGATGGAAGATAGTATGAAGCCAATCAACGAAAGTAGTCAAGCAATGAAGTCAAATAGATAAGGCAAATAAGCAATGACTTCACGAAGACAAACTTAAGGTAAAGGAGGGAAGGGATAGAACTAGTCACTTGTTGAAGACACAGATTTGTTGGACCAGTTCCAGCTGTCAGTGACAACTGACATCCGTTAGAGGCTGAGATTCAACTCAAGACCGCTGCTTTCACCTTATTCCCTTGAGCTAAGGACACACACCTCGCCTAATCACTCGTAAGTCTTCAAGGTAGACTTCCGAACCTTCACATATGACGCTCACCGCAATCCACAATGACTCTTGGATGCTCAGAACGTGACGCCTAACCGGCCGGAGGATTCACAGCCTCAAGTGTAATAAGTCTTCGTGTCACATGCAGATAGAAAAACTTTAGTGATGCCTAACACTCTTGGCTCGGGTGTTTTGGGCTTTGTCCTCGCAAGGATTTCTCTCTCAAAGGCTTCGAGGTGGGTTGCTCTCAAACGACAAAAGCCGCGGCACTAACTCCGAGCAGCCACCAATTTATGGTGTAGGGGAGAGCTATTTATAGCCACTAGGCAACCCGACCTGTTATGTCCGAAATGACCTCGGTCACTAAGGAACCGACATCTGCTCCAACGGTCGATTTCAAACACTCACGACAACTTTACTTGGCTATAAGCAAAGTCGACTCATCCAGCTGGATAAGTTTTTTCTTATTGTCTTCGTCAAGACGATGGTTTTGATTGAGCATCACTTCACCATTCTCGACTATGATCACTTGGACCCCACTTAAAAAGACGGTGGTTCCTACGACCAACAAAGAAGAAAAGGAAACAACGAACAACACGCCTTTCAGGCCCATAGTCTTCACTCAATGTCTTCTCATGTCATAGTCTTCAATGTGAATATCTTCACATACCACCATTGTCTTCAATGTCTTCATACATTTTCAGGGTCGCCTCCCGTTGGTAAACCGAATCAATGAGGGACACTACCGCATTATCCTCGCAATTTCACAAACGCATTAGTCCTCAACCACATTTGTCGTCAATACTCCAAAACCAACTAGGTGGCACTAGATGCACTTACAATCTCCCTTTTGGTGATTGATGACAAACCGGTTGAAGTTTTCAACGGGATAAAATATGTGAAATTGTAAAGGATAGGAATTGTCTTCATAAGTGGCAAAGGCTCTCCAAGATGTGCATAAGTAGTTTGCTTTTGGAATGCAAATGCACATAGCAGGTTGTACTTGTGAAGATCCTCTTCAACTTATGAAGATAATTCATCACGCATGAAATGATATAGCTAAGAGAATGACATGCATAATGAAAATGGACGCCTCAGAGAATGATCCAAGTGCGGAGGTTATTTATCATCGCACTGCAGTAAAGCAAATAAGTAGCAGATGACCATCGAGTTTAAGTGTTACAACTCAAAGAACCAAATGTTTCAAAAACGAGAGTTGTAAGCACTAGGCAAAATATAATGCAACCGCTTCTTATGAACCCGCTGAAGACTATCAAACTCATATGCTTCTCCCTTTTGTCAAGAAGGACCAAAAAGGTTTGAAGACATAGAGCATCGCTCTCTTCTCAAGAAGATGATGCGCAGGTTGTCGTTGTTGGTTGGCGGTGTATGCAGTTTGGCGCAAAGGTCGATTCGCGCATAAGTAGGGGCGTGAAGTAGCATCGCTTCATCATCGATCACTCGCATTGACCTGCTGCAGAGAGGAAGAATAGTCGAGTCTTCAAGAGATGGAGTTCGCCATAGACTGCATTCCGTGGAGCAAGGAGTCAAACTTGAAACGCTCAAGAAGCCATCGCCTTGAAGATCAGCTTCAAGACTCGAGCAGAGTCAAACTCTTCCATGATCGCCGACAAGTCTCGTGAGTGACAAAAGCATTCTTGGTGGCAAGGTTATAATGCGATTGACGCCCACCAAGAGGCTTTGCATTTGACGCTTTAGCCAGAGTGATGCTTATCTTGCTTTTGATGCAGCGCCACAAGAAGTTCTCGATCATTGAGGACTCGAGAGTGCTTCCGAGGCCTTTGGCCAATAGTGCTCTCAGGGCTTCATTCTGCACGATGAGGCAGACGGTGTTCCCAGCCGGGATAGACACGAGATACCGCTGGACGCTTCAATGGGTTGAGAGAAGCTATGGTGATCTCAGGCTCAATACTTAGTATGCTTTAAAGTGCCTGTGGTATATGGCTTCAATGTATATATCAACCTCTCGTAGGAAGATCGATGATTGGCAGCGAGGGTTGATAGTTGATAGCTGAGTGCATCTTAATGAGGCGATGACCCATGGAGCATAGAACTTCGCATCAACAGATCAGATCCAGATGCAGCCAATTGTCGGATGAAGAAATCTTATGGTTGAAGCCGATGCTATTGAGGATGTAGAAGACCAATGTCTTCATTGCTCCTTCAAGCTTTGCAGACGATGAATGCCCTTTGATTGGCCATAGAGTTCGCCTCGATGATGTGATATATGGTGCAGGCGATACTCAAGGTCATCAACAAAGAAGTGTCGAGGGTATTCAACGCCATGTGGCAAAGTTGGCTTCATCATGCTCAAAGATCCACTCATATCGGGTTCTCGCTTATGAAATATGCTTCAAGGCATCATGTGGAGTTGACATCCGTGTTCAAACAGCTCTCCGGAGGGTAGGCCTCGTGAGCTCAATGATGTCAAGAGCTTTAGCTTCATGATGGACATTTCAATATCCATTCGAGAACCCATGTCTTCGTGATTCTCTGTAGCCGCTGATGTGGAGGTGGTATAGAATTGAAGCACTAATTCTTCATTCCAAGGCTTTTGTTCGTTACGGCCAAGCAGACTGCATCATGAAAGCAATCAAGTGCTTCTTCTAAGCACGGCAGCCCCAATGGTTTCAGTTGTCGGGCGATATGAGGGAAAATGCGACCTTGATCATACATGTAACACATGAGTAATAGCTTTTTGCTGGTAGCTCCAGAACCGGCCGATGAGATCCTTGGCCTTTGTAGGGGTTCTTTGCAATCGCAAAGAAAGTATTGTGGGCTTTGAAGCCATTTGCATTGAAAGAACCAGCTTGAGGTGGCAGTTTCGAAACCTTGGCAGCCTTGGCTTCGCTTCTCGGACCGAGGCCTATGCGCAATATGATAGTCGATTGAGGACCGGAGGCATGAGGCGGAGGGACCAGAACGGGCCATCTTATCGTGAATAGCTCGCCATAGTCGTATGCTTGCTCGATTGTGTAGGGCCTTGGTGATGGAATCGAGCAAAGGCAAGAATCGAGGCTTTCAGTCTGCTTTCAAATAGATGCTTCGGAGCAGCTTGCCTCATTGGCTTCGGGCATTTCCTTCATTGGCTTCAGAGCGCTTGGGACAGTTCACATTGGCTTCAAATGATGACCACGCCATTGGCTTCATTGGTGTTGGAGGTGGCAGCCTCATTGTTTTCAACCTCCACTTGAGGAGCCGGAGGGTCGGCACCGCACGCTGATATCTGGGATCACTTCTTCTGCCATGTGTGTAGGGACACGCTCTTCTTCTTCTTCTTGGGTGTCAGCCGCCGATGCAGCCGGATTGTCTTCAGCAGCTTTAGCTTCGCACTCGCAGACGCTTCATAGTTGGAGTGGCTTCGAAAACACTTGACGGGCAACAGGTTGGGGTTGCACTTCTCCTTCCGAACGCCGAAGAGGTACTTGAGGCCTTGACCTTTTGCGAAGCCTCATGAATGGCATGCGACGCCTTTGGAGATGGGGGGTTGCCTGGCCTCAAAGTCTTCCTCTTCTTCTTGGTGTTGCTGTTGGAGCACTGGGGAGTCTTGTTGTTGCGCGATCAGCCCATGAAGCATCCTCGAGCAATTGGCGCCGAGGACTCACCAATGTCGATGAGTTCACTGCTCATATTTAACATGCGATGATACCACATTGTACTCCGATTTGAGGAAGAACTTCTATCATCTTCAACATTGTCATGGTAACCAATGTCTGTCAGCAGTGAGGGGATCACCTGTTGAATATCTTCACTGTGGAGCCTGTGGAAGCAGTGCTCATGAACATCATTCAAGTCTTTGGCTTGCAGATGCTGACCTAAACCACAAATGGGTTCAACAATCAAGGGATCCGAGGGAGCAGCCTGATTCTTCTTGGTATTTAGCTTCTTCTGTGAGGAGCAGCATCAAAGGCGCCAGATTTTTCCTTTTTCCGGCTTCACCGTGAGCCCTCGCTTTCTTCTGCTCGTAAGGCTTGATCGACCTTTGGCTTTGAGCTACCATGCTGCTTGGGAAGACTATGCGGGCTCTTCCCTGCCTTGAAGGTGCAGCTTGGTCATTGAAGACTTTTTTTTGTTTGCAGCCATCCTGGTCGCCAGACGCCAAGCCTTGCGCTCAAATTTCATTGTAGGCAAGCACACACTTGTCACCAGAGTTTCATAAGCGCTTTACGAGAGCCTCCGCTTCTTCACGCTTCTTGAGAAAGTTTTCTTTGAGGTCGCAAGATGACCTTGAAGTTTTTCACGCCTTGCACACTGAGTGCAGCCATATGCTTCTTGAACTGAGCCTTTCATAGTCAATCTTGTGCTTCAATTCAACAATCCGGCTGAGCTAGAGCTAGCTCGTAAGCAATGGCGCCGCTGAAAGAGACGTTGAGGCCAATTGGGAGTTGCGATTTCAAAGTTGATGTTTGGTGTGTCAAACCACTCATCAATGAAGTGATGGATGATTGCCACATCAAAGAGAGGCAAGTTGTTGAAGATTTCGCTTCTTCTTTGCTCTTGATAAGCTGCTCAAGAGCATCATCCGCAAGATCGCCATCACTTGATGATCAATGTGCTCTTCACGAGAATTGCAGCAGGGTTAGTGTTAGTTCAAGATTCTGACACTTTTCTTTCTTCTCCATCTTCTTGGAGATGCGGATTGATCTCGACCGCGCACTAGCTTCAGAGGTGCAAGGCCTGCTGGCTTGCACGTGAAGCTTTGGAGGAACAACTGACTTTGAGCCTTGACTTTCTTAAGCTTCGCTGCTTTGGAGCAGAGTGGAGCTGGAGCCGGGCTTCATCGAATCAGCCTCACATCGAGTGATCCACTTTGGCACCTTGGACCAAGATATAAGTGATGAGGCCATCAAGGTTCAAAAGGACCGATGACATTGGGTTCGGATCACGTGACGCCAAAAGACGGGGAGCAGAGGGACCAGGGTTGAAGTCTAATCCCAATGACTTCTTGTTTTCCTTTGCGTAAGCCTTTGCGTACGGGGAAGTTGCGCTTGAAGAGATTGTCATCGCGACACCAGAGCAAAGACGCTGGTCGGCATTTTCGTGTCGAGGTCCATGGACCATGCAAGGATAGAAACCTTGTGCAATAGCTTCACCATGTTCTTGGGAGGAAGGCCTCAAACAGAATATCACCCCAAGGGCTTATGATGGCATTCTTCTCGCATATTCTTGTGTGACGAAATTGTACTTGAACCACTGTTCAGCTTAATAGCGCCGAATCCATTGGATTCGTGTCTTGCGCTGATTATAAGTCTCTTCAGATCTGCCTTTTGTACAGGCTCGCGAGGTCATCAGTGATCTTTTGAGGTTCCTCACGACGCTGTCCGCCGCCTTCCCGACTGATTTATTCGTGACCATGAGCTTCAAACTGAATGGCTTCACGCTCAAAGGCTTCAAAGGCTTATGCTTGCTTGATGATGTGAACCGCTTTGGAGAGTTGGTTTGATGTCAAGAATTCTGCAAAATCTAATGCGCACTATGAGAACCAAGGATTCTCCCACGGACATGTACCGTGATAAAGATTAGAGATGCGAGGAAGGGAAGAGGTCATATGCATTCTCGTAAGATTTTGAAGATAAATCGTTTGAAGACATTGACTCATGATGCGTAAGACATTCACTTATACGACGAGAGTTGGTTCCAGATTTGTACGAATCCGTGAATAAGTACAAGTGAGGAATCTAACTAGTTGTGAAGCTTAAGTGAATATACTAAGCAAGACGAGATGCGTATGAATAGATCTAACTTTGTATGGGCAGAAACCATTTTTTGGCAAGTAGGATGAATCTTGAAGATCAAAAGATGGTAAAATAGAGATATATTTACCGCTAGAAGAACTGCTAGACGGAAGGAAAGGAGGTCGAGAAGGGCTCAGTCCACCGTGCCTAACTTGGCGACGGAGGACACCCACGGCGGCGGCGGAGGTGAAGATGTTCATGACAGCGTGAGGACGATCGCCGGAGAAGTCGCGACAGCTAAGCGCTTGGTCAGCCGGGCGTTGCCGAGAGCTAGCGGTGGCGCTTAGGGTTTTGACGAGGTGGAGAGGTGGAAGTAGATTTTCTTTACCGCAGGGGATAGGTATTTATAACGAGGTGTGCGGCGAGCTTAATTACTCAGTGCTCTTCGGCGGTTCACATCTCGAGGGGCACGTGCACATGAAACATACAATGAGATGTCCCACGCTCCCACGCCCGCCAGTTTGTTTGATGGTCGCTCCCTTCTCCGAGTTCAACAAGAATGATGAATTATTTAAAACAGATTTAAAGTTTGTCTCTGTCTTCTCACGATAAGGACGCAGAGAAGACATTCGATAGCTTCAATAGAATGCATATGATTTGGACAGATAGAGTTTGAGATAGAAAGCATAGAGAGATTAGGGTCCGATCACATTCACTTAGTTCAAAAGATTCAACTTGAAGACATAGCTATAAGTGAATGTTGTAGAGGACGGATATATATATATATATATATATCACACAACATCCAAATCATCATAGTGAAGAAAATCATGAAAATAGGTTGAAGTTGAAGTCAAATCAAATGCGAATAGCTTCAAGAAATAACGCCATGAGTGAAACACTTCAAACAAAGAAATTTGGTGGTGTATGCTACTCAATCGATAGGAAGTATTAGACCGCACATCGGCGACAATTATCGTGGCCCAAGTCAAATTCCATGTTAATGTATTCACAACACGTAATGTAAGTCTTCATTGATTGAAGATATACGCTTTCGTGGTGTTGCACATCTAAGTCATCAACATGCATAAGTGTTAGGATGTGCTTGATCACAGGACATTTGAGGATTCCAAGATATTTAGCTCACACCGTGAACTTGCAAAACCTTTTCTCATCCAAGGGCTTTGTGAAGATATTCGCCATTGCTCTTCGCTGTTGACGGAATGATGTCAATATCTTTCTTCATGACATGATCCCTGAGAAAATGATGACGAATTTCAATGTGCTTTGTCTTCGAAAGTGCTGGACTGGATTGTTGGCAATCTTGATGGCGCTTTTCGTTGTCGCAGAAGAGAGGTACTTGTGTCGATTGATGCCATAGTCCTTGAGAGTTTGCTTCATCCATAGAAGCTGAGCACAACAAGATCCAGCAGCAATGTATTCAGATTCTGCAGCTGAGAGTGACACACAGTTCGCTTCTTTGAAGACCAAATGACGAAAGTGATCGCCCTAGAAAGTGACATGTGCCTGATGTATACTTACATCCACTTTGTCACCAAAGCATAATCAGCATCCCAAAATCCAACTAAATCAAATTTTGAGCCCTTGGATACCATAATCCGAGTGTTGGGGTGTGAGCCAAATATCAAAGAATTCGCTTACAGCTAAGTGATGCGATTCCTTTGTGCCGCTTGGAATCGAGAACACATGCAAACACTAAGCATAATATCTGGCCTAGATGCACATAGGTAAAGTAAGGAACCAATCATGGAACGATATACCTTTTGATCGAATCCTTTACCATTGTCGCTCGGACCCAAGTGGTGTTTGGCTCGGCATTGGCGCTGTATCCTTTGCACTCTTGCATTCCAAACTTCTTCAGCAATCTTGGAGGTATTTTTCTTGAGATATAAAGACCAAGGAAGAACTTGAGCCTCCCATCATGGACATCTGATATTGCTTGCATCATGTATCCAAACTCATCACTATACTTTGGTTGGTGCAGCCAAGATAATGTCATCCACATATATTTGGCATACAAACATTCACCATCATATGTCTTCGTGAAGAGTGTGGGATCAAGGGATCCAGGTTTGAAGCCTTTGCTCTTCAGAAGTCTTTGATTGTATCATACCAGCGCGAGGAGCTTGTTTGAGGCCATAGTGCTTTATTTAGCTTGTACACCATATCGTGATGTTTTGGATCTTCAAAGCCGTGGTTGAGCGATTATACTTCTTCTTCAATCTTGCCAGTTGAGAAATGCACTCTTCACATCCATTTGATAGAGCAAGATGTTGTGGTGGTTAGCATAGGCTAGTAGTATGCTAATAGCTTCAAGCCTAGCTACAGGAGCAAATGTTTCATCAAGTCAATTCCTTCAACTTGAGTATATCCTTGAGCCACAAGCCTTGCTTTGTTTCTATTTGACTTGACCATGCTCATCTTGCTTGTTTCGATATCCATTTGGTGCCAATAATGTTATGCTTGCGAGGGTCGTGACGCTTGACAAGTTCCCAAACATTATTCAGCTTGAACTGTTGAAGTTCTTCTTGCATAGCTTGAATCCATTCTCGTTCCATAAAAGCTTCAAGAACTTTCTTGGGTTCTCGACATTGACACAAATGAAAAGTGCCCAGAAATTTGCTAGCTGTGTTGCTCTTGAGAGAGTAAGAGGACCAGTGCATTGATGCTATCGATTATCTTCTCAATCTGTACTTAATTTGCAACACGAGGATGAATTGACGAAGACTTTGCTCATGTTGATCATTGTCATCATTGGGAGGATTGTCTTCAAATGAGCATTGTCTTCAAAGTTGGTTAGGTGCATAAATGATAAGTTCCTCTTCAGTCTGTGCTTCGTAAGGCATGATTTCACCAGCCCCATTAGCTTGATAGATTCGCTGGGTGGAGCTTCGTCTAGTGTGCTTGGCAGAACTCTCTTGTGAACTATTGGTTTCATCAAATCGCACATCTACAGCTTCGACGATTTTGTAGAGATAGAGATTGAAGACTCTGTAAGAGTGTGAGTCCTTTCAAGAATCGAGCATGAAGCCTTCGTGAGCTTTGGGTTCAAATTTTGACTTGTGATGATGATCCTTGATCCAAAGCACTTAGCCCCAAATACTCAAGTAACCGACATTTGGCTTCTTGCCAAGAAGGAGCTCATAGGATGTTTTGTTTAGAAGCTTATGGATATAGACACGTTGATGACGTGACAAGTTGTATCAATGGCTTGTGCCGTAACTTTCTTGGTGTCTTGTACTCATCGAGCATTGTTTGAGCCATCTCAATGAGGGTTCTGCTCTTGTGCTCCACGATGCCATTTTGTTGGGTGTGTATGGAGCAGAGAACTCATGAGTGATTCCTATGGTATCCAGATAAAGATCAAGTCCGTGTTCTTGAATTCAGTGTCAGCATCACTTCGATATGCTTGATCTTGACGCCATAATTGTTCATTGCTCGATTGGCTTAATCGTCTCAAGACATCTTGCACTTCAGTCTTGTAGAGAATTATGTGCACCCATGTGTATCTTGAGTAGTCATCAACAATGACGGCTTATAGAGACAAGCAGTTGTTGTGAGGGTAGAGTAATGAGTAGGTCCAAACAAATCCATGTGAAGCAGCTCAAGGGTTGAGATGTCGCCATGATTGTCTTCGAGGGGTGCTTTTCCTAGTCATCTTCCAGCTTCAGCAGCACCACACAAATGATCCTTCTTGAACTTGACACCTTCGATGCCAATGACATGCTTCTTCTGGCGAGTGTGTGTAAGTTCCTCATTCCAAGATGCCCAGCCTCCGATGCCAGAGCCAGATTCTCAAGCTTTGCAGAAGACATACGGCAAGTTGTGGACCTCGCCGAGAAATCTACCATGTATAGATCATCTTTCCTATACCCTTCAAAGACTAGAGACTTGTCGATTCCATTAGTACAAGGCAACGATATTTTCCAAATATCACAATCATGTTCAAGTCACAAAGCATTGAGACAGACATCGTTGAAACCAAGGATTCAACAAGCATCACTTTATCCATGTTGATCCTTTGAGATTGCAACTCTACCTAGACCCAATACCTTGCTTTTACCAAAGGTCAAGAAATGTGATGTGACTCTTGTCCGATGGACGTAAGGTTGAGTCCATGAGAAGACTTCGATCACCAATATATGATTAGTGCATCCACTGTCCATAATCCATTCTCAAGCATGAGGTGTCATACCCTACAAGATGCTTAGGGGATAGGCTTCACCAAGAGCATTGTGAAGCATAAACATTTGACGGGCAAGTGGATTATTGAAGCTTAAATCAAGATTAGGACTGACGGATGAATGGCAAACGATTCAGAACAAAATACATAGTGAGACCATTTGGGCATTTGATCTTGTGCCCTACAAGATGTTTTAGGTCCCCAAAGAATAGCATCGACGCCTTTTGATTTTCGCCCGAGACCCTTTCTCAAAGAGAGTTAATTCTTCTTAACCACCCACATCTTCATGGGTGGCTTAGAAGCAATGAGTCTAAGTGCAGATCTCGAGAATTTCGCTTTGGAGCCCTAGCAAATAGCCTTGCAGGAGATGAATGATACTCATATGAATAAGCAGAAAGTTCTTAGTTCTATGAACATAGCGGTTTGAAGACACACGCCATATTCATAAATTTGAGTATGGTTTCTCGCAAAACATTACGTTAGGGTGACTCAAGTGAGTCCTCTGTCTCAGATGAAGCCTTTGGACCATATGATGCCTTTGGTCCGGGTTTGTCTTCTTCCTGTGTGGTGTCATGATGACATTCATCGGAAGATTCTCAAGACAGCTTTTGGGAACCCAGATCTTCTTCATAGGCGGTCCATTCCTCGCAGCTAGTACCAATATACCCGCAAACACTTCACCATTCCGATTCTTGAACAGCTTATAGTTTGCATCAAAGGATTCATCAATGATAATAGGGTTAGCACAGTAAAGCCAGATAAGGTGGATGGATCCACGAAGGTCCTTTGCAAAGAACCCATGTGGTTTTGGGATACCGCTAGGCTTCCAAATGGAACCATCAACCTTCATTTTCCTCTCAAACCCAACACCCTCTTTCCTAGGGTTTCGTTCAGAATCGCTTTTGAGGACATCGCAGTGTCCGATGCCCTTTCGCACTTTTTATACATCCTCGCTTCAAGCAATGTCTTCAACCTAGCATTTTCATCAAGAATGGCAGTGGTATCCTCCGCAGAGGGGTTAGTTACCACATTAGTAGTTGAAGACAATGCAACAAGAGTCAGCAGCTTGAACATTCAGAACAAAGAGGTAGCGATATCACACTCAAGACATTTTAGACATGGTGTTTAAAATCCATCCCGAGCGGAACTGATCTGCTTGCGCTGGAAGTGACTCATTCTTCTTTTGAAGATCTTCATGAGCCGCCTCAATTTCTCAAGCTCTTGCTTCCTTTGAAGATAATCATAGGAGAGCCTTTCATGAGTAGTTGAGAGCGTTTCATGACGACTTTCAAGTTCTTGGTACTTAGCATGAAGATTTTAATGTCTTCAACTAAGGACTGTGAATGGGCCATTTCCGCATCCAACAGTGTCATCGCTTTTGTTCTAACAGTTTTTGAGTATGTTCCATAGCTCGTTGTTGTTCGCTTGCAATTTTAGCAAGTGTTTTGTAGCTGGGTTTGATTCACAATCGAGTCATCTTCACTTGATGTTTGAAAGTAGGCATCACGTGATTTTACCTTGGCACCACGTGCCATGAAGCAGTAGGTGGGAGCAGGGTCGTCCTTGTCATTAGCTTCAACGTTGGTGTAGAAGTCATTGTCTTCAGTGTTGAAGATGGACTTGGCAACATAGGCTGTGGCTAAAGCCAGACTTGCAACGCCCGGGTCGGACTTCTCTTCAGATTCCACTTCCACTTCCTTAGAAGCAGACTCCTCCTCTGAATCCATTTCCTTGCCAACAAAAGCACGAGCCTTGCCAGATGAGCTCTTCTTATGCGATGAAGACTTTGATGAAGACTTGGAAGAAGACTTTGAAGATTTCTTCTTTTTCTTGTCATCAGAATCATATTCCTTGATCTTCTTCTTCTTCTTCTTCTCATTGTTCCAATCGTGGACACTCGTAGATATAGTGTCCAGCTTTCTTGCACTTGTGACAGGTGTCTCTTCTTGTAGTCTTGTGGAAGCTTCATCATTTCTTGAGCTGGATCGTGAAGACTTTCTCAAGCCTTTCTTCCTAGTGAACTTTCGAACTTCTTCACAAGCATAGAAAGTTCCTTTCCAATGTCTTCGTGGATCATCAATCAGATTCAGATTCTTCTTCGATGAGGAAACAACTTTTGCCTTCAAAGCGAAGTTCGCCATAGCTTGGACCATAGATATCTCTTTTCTCGTATAGCTGGAACTCACATGTGTTGAGCCTCTCAAGTATATCGACGGACCGAGTGTCTTGAAGTCGGACGCTCTTGTATCATGAGGGCAAGGGTGTCAAAAGAGCTGTCAAGTGATCTCAGAGTGTCTTGACGATTTCATGCTTGGTGACCTCAAAGGCCGAGAGCGTGAAGCTCATTTGTGATGTCAGGAGGCGATCAAACGTGAGCTGGACATTTTCATTGTCGCTTTCTCCTGAAGTGGTTGAAGAGGTCGCTAAGAACACCGATTCTTTGATCTCTCCGGGTTGAGACGCCTCATCGACCTTGGATAGCCAGTCCTAGACTAGCTTCGACGCTTCAGAGCACTAACACAGCCATATCGCCTTTGGTCGATGACCACAGATGATGTTCTTTGCGCTTGAGTCCAGCTTGAATGAACTTGACATCAATAGGGGTGACACCTTCACCAGATTTAGGAACGCCGCTCTTGACGACATACCAGAGGTCGACATCATCGGCTTCAAGATGCATGCGATCTTATTCTTCCAAAGAGGGTCAGTCAGCCCATTGAACACGGGCAAGCAGCGGAGACCTTGATTATCCCCGCAGCAATACATAACTAAAACCTGTGTGGTTAAACTGAATCACACGTAACAAGGAGTACCTTGCTCGATACCAATTGAAAGTGCTAGTTATGGACTAGAGGGGGGTGAATAGGCGATTTTATGAAAGTCTTCAAAACATGTATGTTTCAAAGACAAACAATGTAAATGACCTATTTGATAAGCAGCTTAAAGATAAACTACAACAAGCAAGCCATAGTCAAGTATGCAATAATGTGAACGGACAAGACTAATAGCAGCTATGTAGTAAGGATCATGATGGAAGATAGTATGAAGCCAATCAACAAAATTAGTCAAGCAATGAAGTCAAATAGATAAGGAAAATAAGCAATGACTTCACGAAGACAAACTTAAGGTAAAGGAGGGAAGGGATAGAACCAGTCACTTGTTGAAGACATCGGATTTGTTGGACCAGTTCCAACTGCAGACAACCTGACATCCTGGTTAGGGAGGCTGAGATTCAACTCCAAGATCGCCTTCACCTTATTCCCTTGAGCTAAGGACACACAGTCCTCGCCTAATCACTGGTAAGTCTTCAAGGTAGACTTCAACCTTCATGCACGACGCTCACCGCAATCCACAATGACTCTTGGATGCTCAGAACGTGACGCCTAACCGGCTGGAGGATTCACAGCCTCAAGTGTAATAAGTCTTCGTGTCACAATGAGAAAACTTCAGTGATGCCTAACACTCTTTGGCTCGGGTGTTTTGGGCTTTGTCTTCGCAAGGATTTCTCTCTCAAAGGCTTCGAGGTGGGTTGCTCTCAAACGCACAAAAGCCGTGCACTAACTCTCGAGCAGCCACCAATTTATGGTGTAGGTGGTGGCTATTTATAGCCACCAGGAAACCCGACCTGTTATGTCCGAAATGACCCTCGGTCACTAAGGAACCGACACGTGTTCCAACGGTCGATTTCAAACACTCACGGCAACTTTACTTGGGCTACAAGCAAAGCTGACTCATCCAGCTCGATAAGTTTTTTCTCTTATTGTCTTCGCCAAGACATAGGGTTTTGGTTGAGCATCACTACAGTCATTCCGACTATGATCACTTGGACCCCACTTAACATTACGGTGGTTCCTACGACTCAACAAAGAAGAAAAGGAAACAACGTAAACAACATAGTCTTCAACTCCCATAGTCTTCACTCAATGTCTTCTCATGTCATAGTCTTCAATGTGAATATCTTCACATACCACCATTGTCTTCAATGTCATCATACATTTTAGGGTCGCCTCCTGAGGTAAACCGAATCAATGAGGGACACCACCGCAAGTATCCTGCAATTTCACAAACGCATTAGTCCTCAACCACATTTGTCGTCAATACTCCAAAACCAACTAGGGTGGCACTAGATGCACTTACAAAGCACACGTAGTCGGTTACAATGGAAGGAGATCTACATATCTCAGATCGCCAAGCTTGCCTTCCACGCCAAGGAAAGTCCCATCCTGACACGGGACTAAGTCTTCAATCTTGTATTTTCATAGTCCAGAGTCCTACCAAGGTTATAGTTCGCTATCCCACACCCCCACAATCCGGGACTCCTCAATGCCCATGAAGGCCGCTTCTCCTCTTGACGATATTGTTGCGGTTTCACTTCCCCGTGATGGTTCCGTGTAAGGACTTTTGTCCAATCCATCGGATGCACAATGGTGACGCTTATGCGCTGCGGCTCGCGTGGAACTTAGGTGTCATCTGCCTTGGTGTGGTGTAGTCTTTAGGTCCTCATATTTTCACCTGGCGGCTTCATGCTGCTCCAATGTATGTTGTCCTTTTCTATGTTCTCGCTTCTTTGAGGGCTGCTTCACCACCATGCATTGTTCATCCTTGTACTTGTGGTTCATGCTTTAGCTATAAAGTGAAGTGGAAATCTTTTATGTGCATAACCCTCTTCATGGTCCTCACAACTTAATATATCATGGACTTTCAGGTTGGTACCTTAGGGTTAGGAGGCACCTTATTGTTTCTGCCACTCTAGTTTTTGTACATTTTCCTCATGACACTTTTAAATTTTTCATTTCACTTTTGTCATTTTTAATCTTTGACAATACATCACAATTGTCACTCCGCCGATCTCTCTCGAAGTTGGCTGCCTTTTAGCGAAGTTAACTAGATAAAACCCTATCAATGTTTGTATAAATGACCTAAGTTACCTTTACTGACTTGTGGTGCTACCTTGAAAGTGACTTGCCCCACATATGGATCGATGCGATCGCTTCTAAAGATAACCCGCAAAAGTTAATAGAGCGAGGCATGTTAAAAACACAATCATCGCGATAATTCCAAATTGCCCAAAGTAAAGCACAAACCCCCACACGGATATGACCCTTAAGCCTTTTGTTAATACTCAACCAACTAGTTTCCAAACAAATATGTGATACTTGTTGGGGTGGCAGATTGTATCTAACATGAACCATACGTCAAATCAAAGCCCCAAAAGGGCATGAAATAAATTTTGTTAAATTGTTTCTTCCCACCAAAGAAACAACACTTCTTACATCCATTACAGTTTTGTTTAGCTAAATTATCTTTGGTGAGGATCACCACCCCATGAAAAACCACATAAAAATTTATCTTTAAAGGAACTTTGATTTTCCAAACATGCTTTGTACGAACACATGCCTCAGATTGATCAGATATGCATACATAGACTTGACAACAAACACCCTATTTGTATTTAGTCTCCATCTAAAAACGCCAGTATGAGATAGGTTGACCAACATCAACCTCTCAATTAAATGGAGCCACATCATCCATTTATCGCCTACAAGGCCCTTCTGAATTGGATGTTGAGAGGTGTCGAACCAAGAACCGATTGAACTGTATCATCTTTATTAGGCTCTACATTATATGGTGATGGGTACTAAACCATAATTGATTTCGATTTATATTATCTCAAAATATAAGAAACAAGTTTGAGTCGATTTAATATGATCGTTCTTCTAACGTTATACTCTCAATGTTGTTTTAGGACTAACGCTACACTTAACAATATCCTAAGATCCATAAAACATGATCACCATCAACACTTGAGCCAGTCTTAGAGGCTGTGCTAGGAACATATTCTTTACCATTTATCATTCCACACGCCTATATGAGTTTTTCATTGAACTGCATATTCTAGGATCATAGCGCTTATAGCATAAAATATAAACTCTTAATTATGAACATGAAAATATAATAATACAACATTATTGCCTCTAGGGCATATTTCCAACACTCCTCCCCACCACCACCGCCTCCCGAGCAGCACTTCCACCTCACCATGGCGGCTCCTCCTCACCTACGCACCAAAAAGCTACCCCATGGATAGATCGGACTCCTAGGCCATCGTGGATGGCTATGATCTACTATTTCAAGGGTTGGATGCGAGAGGCCAGAAAACAAAGGAGATCGCCAAAAATCACGAGAGAAAGGAGAGGGAGGTGAGAGAGGAACCATCCGTCGGGAGGAAGAATAAGCTCTCCTTATCCCGACCTCTTCATTCAGTGGCTGATCAAGAGTGCTCTTCGATCCGGTAGGTCAAGTATGTGTCTTCGATAGACGCCGCCGAGGTTAATATTTTCGCCCAAGGCCAACTGCTGGCTAACTTTTTCAGCCTGGCCAGCTCTTCGCTTATTGTAGACCGATTTAGCTGTCTTTGGCTTAGCGAAGACCTAAAAGTGCCTCTTAGGCCTCGGGTTGACCAAAAACCTCTTCAATAAGGCTGACTTGGTCATAGAATTGATTTTTTAGCTAGGCATACATTTTCAGAATTTGTTATAATAAAATAATATAATTTAAAAAATCCAGTAACTGTGAGAGGCCATAATGCACGCTTTTAATTAGAGGCTTTAATAATGGAACCAGAGAGCTATGGGCTTACGCCCTGCAGAGCAGCTGTTCGTCGACATCGCCCATGGCCACTACCCTCAGACGCGAGGAGAAGGCCGATGATGCCGCCGCCAAGACAGCACGGGCCGCTTCGCAAGAACGGGCGCATATCCCATGCATCCTCAAGAAGGTGCTATTAATACGAAGCGATTAATTATAGTTTACTGCAGATTCATTAGCATTTTCCAAAGGAAAGGACAAATGTACCACAACTAGCCCATCGTCAGCAAATAGGAAATTACGGAACTGTCCTTGAGCCAAATTTTCATTACAAACATCAAAACCATTGATCAATTATGTTCCCTTCAGAATTATCGTAAGAGCGCTAGATCAAGACTTTTAATGATCTAAACACTTCTATATTAATTTCACGGAGGAAGTACTACATTACTAATTTTCATTACAAACATCAAAACCATTGAATCAATTATGTACCCCTTAATTATCAGAATGTAAGCGCTTAGATCAGTATTTTAATGATCTAAACACTTTTTATATTAATTTACTTGAGGAAGTACTACATTACTCCTTACTCCGCGTGACGCTGGTATCTGTAATTTTTTAATGAAAAGTTGAAATCTTTGCCACCACCACCACCACCATCCAAGCCATCGCGATAAAAGCGATACTACATGAGTATTAGTATTCTAAAACCAGTGTATGTAATGATATATTTTGTGCACCTTGTGCCATATAGGACCAGAGCACACTAGAAAAGAAAAGAAATCCACCCATGACATTGTCCTCGGGTGAATATCGTGATATGTAAAGTGATGTTTTGATCCGAGCTCATGTGAGCTTTGGTGAACAGTAAAATAAAAAACAATTCAAAATATCTCGAAAAATTGTGTCAAACTTTGACAAATGCTTTCATTGGTTGCAAGTTCCATCATGAGGTGACATTCGCCAAAACGCCGCAAAAGAAAAATCGATGTCTAATATGTTTTCGAAAATAACATTTTGGAGACTTAAACATTTGTCAATGTTCGACACACAAAATCAGATTTAAAAAACATTTTTTATTTTATTTTTACCCGATCTCATATGAGCTCTGGATCGTAATCTGCTGCCTCGTGTGATACTACCAACTTTCATGCTAACATGATACAAATTCAAAAGTGTCAAATTTAAATATTTCAAAAATTCCAAAAAATTGTGAATGTTCACAACAAATATGTATACAACCTCTAAAATTTTCAGATCCGAATTCAAAGTATACAAATAGAACCAAAAAGACAAATTCGGTGTGAATAAAGGCAATTTTGAGACTACTCGTATTTTCTCTTCTTCTCCTAAGTCTCCAATTCAGAAAGTCTAGTTTTGTACTTCATCAATTGTTGCAACTCAGATTAAGAAACTTATTGACTCACTTGTTGCACCAAAACTAATGTCTTTCAATGGTTCACTACAAGGAATCTTAGATTGGTGCGACGAGTCAAAGTCGACCTCTGGGGAAATGGGTGATCAGCTCCATGGATGTCATTGTAACAATCCAAGTTCATGCATGGATTGAGATGCAAAATGGTGTTTAAATAAGGGGTATATATGCAGTTCACCAAGTGTTCATTCACACCTTTCCCGAAAGTGGCTATATCGGAAGGGGTCACTGAGAGCTCATGAAAATGAACATTGATGCATCCTTCTCGACGAAGTTAGGAGTTTCTAGTGCTTGCATTATTATTTAAAGCTGCCAATGTGAGGTGCTATTGTCGCTGTGGGAATATTTAGGCATATAGCATGAAGGAAGCTACTAAAACTCTAACTTGATCCGAGGGCATCTTGCTTAAGGTGTGGAGATTTTATGTCGTGATCATTGAATGTATCACCATCATCATCATTGGCTTAAAGAGAACTAGGAGGACATATTGATTCTAGGACATGCCTTTGATGAGTTGAAATTCCTCTATACATAGTTCTCGACTTTGGATTATCAGGGGAGTGTAATGGACTCACTTATAATTTAGCTCAACTAGCTCGAAAGAACATGCAATCCGGGTTGGGAGGCTTGTAAGTGCATCTAGTACCCCTTAGTGATTTTGGTGTATTGAAGACTTATAGGTTAAGGGACTGATGCGTTTGTGAGTGTACACATGTATATAAGTCTATGAGGATTTTATATTTACAGAGAAAGTTGACCTCAAAATGAATATCTTTGATCAAGACTTTGGATTTCAAGACTTTGAAAGTGAAGAAATTGGTGTGACCTTGAAGACTTGGTATTCATTCGAGGAACATGAAGCATGAGGACTTTTGTTTTCTTAGTTTCATTTTCTCTTTTGTTGAGTTATAGGAAACACTGCATCGTTAAGGGGGTCGAGCAAATACTAAGGAAAAATTTCCAAGTGATGCTCATCTCAAAATCCTACACCTACCAATCCCTTCGAGTGAAGCCATTGGAAATCTCATGCAGTTCAGTCAATTTATTCAGTGACAGAGACGAAGTTCTTCTGGTCGCTGAGGAATTTGTTCGGACTGAGGAGTTAGGAATTCGCCAGTGCGGATTGCCTACAAGTGAGGAACATGATAGCCCTGAGGAATCTGATAGTCAAATTCCTGACCATTGTTGTGCTATGCGCCAGCTGTCCCAAAATATCTACCCACCTAACGGCCATATCATTGAAGGGCATTTATGTCTTATCATGTCGCTGCTCCTAGGCTATAAAAATAGCCGCCTTACAACCACTAGCTGGTTGGCTGCCCGAGAGAAACCGACACTTGTCATTTGAGAGCATCCCATCCTCCGAGGACTTTGAGCGAAAATTATCAAGTGAGGAAAACCCAAACCCAAACACCTACAAACCCAAAGTGATTGAGCATCATCAAGAGATTGATCCCTGTGGATCCGATGCTTGTTTCCTTTGAAGACTGTGCATCTTCCGCACGATTATTAGGCGCCATGGTCTAGAGCATCCAAGAGGAAATTGTGGATCGCCGAGTGACCGAAGTTTGTGAAGGTTTGAAGTCACCTGAACACTTACCACGAGTGATTGGGCGATGTCTCAGGTGACCTTAGCTCAAGGAGAATACGGTGAGGATTGTGTGTCCGGACTATGTGTCCTCAGATTTAAATACCTAGCCGCCCAACTGGACGTATAAGCTGTCACGAAGAGTTGAACTGGTCTACCAAATCATTATCTTCACCAAGCCTACCTGGTTCTATTTCCTCAACTCTTTCATTTCCTTATTACATTGTTGTGTGCTTGTTCATATCAGTTTGAAGACTTTGATCAAGACTTTCTCAATTTCCTCAGTTCAATTTCTTCACTGCTTTGTCTTCATCCTGTTTTATCATGTGCTTACGCCTTACTACAGTATCGGGTTTTCATTTCATCATGATGTCCATGTTTATGTTATGTCATGTATGCATCTGATTACTTATTCCGCTGCAAGTAGTTCTTTGCTTAGAATTTCTCACCCTGAAATTCCTCGCTGAAGAATTCATAAAATCGCCTATTCACCCCCTCTAGTCGATTTAGCGACTTTCTCTTGGTATCGAGAAAGGTACTCCCTTGTTTCGTGTTATTTTGGTTGAACCGCCGGAGTTTTAGTTATGTCGACTACAAAATGAAGACCGTGGTCATGCCCCATCTTCGACGGTCCACGATTATCCCAAGTGGAAGGCCATGATGAAGAAGTTGGCGTGGATGGCGAACATTGAGCTATGAACGGTCAATGAGATTGGTCTTAACGATATGTGCAAGATGGCGGAAGTTGATGACATTTGCAAGTACACTCTTCTCAACCTCACGCCGAAGGACGCCATCCGCCTCCTCGCCCGTCCTCAAAATCAGTTCAGAATATCATGCACCTCATCGCGAAGTTTATCCGGGACCCACTCTCCGAGGTCTATGAAGGTCATCGAATCGTTATGATCCTTGGTTTGAGGATTTCAAGGAATCACTCAAAGCTATGACATTAGAGCCAGAGTCATCATCCTCTACACCATGTCTTATGGCAAAAGGTGCTAAGGTAACAAAATGCTACCTATCTGAGTCCAGTGATGATGAATCTGGTGATGAATTTGGACCCAGTTATGCCAAACTTGTTTCCCTTGCCACGAAACAACAAAGAGCTTTGAAAAAGTTCAATACATGTTGGGTAAGAGCGATGATATGTTGGGTGAAGAAATGGATCGCAGATTAAACCCCCGATCAAAATCTTCAGAGACTTCAGCCTAAGTTTGACAACCTTCAAATTCATCATAACACTCTCTTATCTCGATCATGAGAAGCTTTCTTATGAATTTCTTCAAAGAAAGCAAGATCTTGAAAAGCTAAGGGTGAGTTATGAAGATCTTCGTAAGAGCGCTATTCATTACTTGCTCAATAAATCAGCGCTGCTCAGGAAGAATTTGTTCCTCCATGTTTAAAGTGCATTGAACATGAATCTGCTAATTCTTCACCTGAATGTTCAAATGCTTCTACTGTCACAATTTCTTCAACTGTATCTGCTATCACTAATTCCTCATCTGAGGATATTCACTAGTAGAAAAGGGGCAATGGCCTGCAGGTTCAGCCCATTAGTCTCGCTTCGCCACCTAACCGACAAATGGAGGTATTTGTCCCGTTCAGGAGCCTGGGGGCCGACCGCCACGGGCTATTGGTCCTGCTCGTCGGACCTTTTGGTCCCGGGTGGGACGAACCGGGACCAATTGGCCCGGCTCCTGACTCACTGACTATTGGTCCCGGTTGGTGGCATGAACTGACCAAAGGCTTCCTTTATCCCCGGTTGATGCTACCAACCGGGACCAATGGTGGTGTATATATATACCAAGCAAGAGCAGAGCACACCGCCTGCTTTTTCCGGCCGAGGGGAGAGGACTTGGTGGTGCTCTAGCTCACCTCCTATGCACACAAGGTGTTCGATGGAATGCCCGAGCCACACTACTTAAGGTTTCTCCTCTCCAAGATCGACCGCCAAGCTCCATTTTCCTCAATATTTATCTAGGTTTAGCGGTCCGTCACGCCTCGTCTCTGCCTTCACCGGGCCGATCACCCACGCCGATCTCATCGCCGCACCACCGTGGTGAGCCTCTTGTTCTTATCTTCTTTCTAAAGTAAAATATTCTTACTTGTATGTTTAGATAGATACTTGTATTATTTTCTTACTTTTATTATTGCATCTTATATAGTGCGATGGTTTTGGTATCCGCCCGCCGCTCCCTCGGCCCTGCCTATGATTCGGATGTGGTATATATTATCTTTTCATAACTATTGGTTCATTTATTGTTTATGAAAATTATGCCGACCAACGTGACATAGATTTTATTAATCTAGGAGGTTGTTGAACATGAAATTCCAACCGATCCTATTGTCGAGAGGTTAAAATTAGTTGAAGAAGAAAACAATTTCTTGAAGGAAAAATAAAAAACTTGAGGAGGAGAAGATGATATTGAGTTGCATGTTATGGATGTCGCCGATGATCACAAGATCAAGATGGATGCAATGCGCTTGAAGACGAGAAATATTAGAAAATATGACATTCATACCGAGGTTTGGTATCATTATGTCGCTGGATTAGTTGTTACCTTTGGTTGCGTATTATGATCGTGAGATTTGTTTTCGCATTGAAATGTTTTTACATAGTTTCAATATATGGTTTAATTAATTTAGATGCTCTACAGAGCTTTATGTTGTTAGATGAGAACTATGTATGTACTTTGGTTTATATGATGATGAACTTCTATTAATTTGGTCACTTAATTATCTATTCATGATGTTATGTAATGATTTTTGACACACTTAATTATATATAATGCACGCAGATGAACCAAAGCAATGGATGTAATATGATGACTCACCTCCGAGTACATTAAGGGCGGCATGATTTTCTCAAGTGGCTGAGGCAAACAAGGGTAATGGTTTTATGTGTTGTCCATGCCCTATATGTGGGAATACGTAAGTCTTACTCGACCGAAAATCCTTCACACCCACCTGCTATACAAGGGTTTCATGCCACACTATAATGTTTGGACGAGGCACATGAGAAATAGGGATTATGTTGGAAGACGGCGAGGAAGAAGAGTACGATGACAACTATGTGCCCCTGAATACGGTGATGCTATCGAACATCAAGATGCACTGCACGATTTGCACGATGGTGCCGTAACAGCGGTCTGAAGATCAAGAGGAACCAGACGACGTGCCCGATGATGATGATATTCGCCGGTCATTGTCGATGCAAGGACGCAATGCGAAGTCAAAAGGAGAAGATGATGTTCGTTTGTTAGAGGATCACAAAAAGGGTTGTACCTCAATTGCGAAGATGGCAACACAAAGCTCGCACTGCGCTCAATTGCTGCAGTGGAAGGCGAGAGTGCTGTGCTCGATAAAGGATTTGAGAAGCTATCAAAAATAATGAAGAAGAAGCTTCCAAAGGATAACGAATTGCCCGACAAAGACATATGCGAGCAAAGAAGGTCGATGCCCTCTAGGATTGGAGGTGGAGAAGATACATGCATGCCCTAATGATCGTGATCCTCAACTGCTGTGCCTACAAGGATCTGAACGATGCCCGTATATGGTGCATTGCGTATAAGATCGATGAGATGACCCCGTGATGTTGACGGCGAGCCTCCTGAAGAGGGTTCTCAAGGAAGGTGATGTGGTATGCTTTAATAATACCACGGTTCAAACGCCTGTTCGTAAACCGGAGAGCATGCCAAGTTGATGCGATGGCAAAGTTGAGGACCTTAAGAAAGACGGAAGTTGAGAGAACTCACGACGGGTCGAAGTGGAGAAAAATCGAGAGAAAGTACTCGATGAGTTTGCAAAGGACCCAAGGAACGATGGTTTGCTTTAAGCCGATGGCATTAATCCTTTCGGGAGCAAGAGCAGCAATCACACACTGGCACGTGACTCTATGTATGTATAACCTTCCTCCTTGGATGTGCATGAAGCGGAAGTTCATTATGATGCCAGCTCTCATCCAAGGCCCTAAGCAACCCAGAACGACATTGATGTGTACCCTAAGGCCATTAGTTGAAGAACTTTACAGCTGTGGAATGGAAACGTGTAACGTACGTGGGATGATCACAAAATGAGGAATTTGACCTAAAGGCGGCTGTTCGTGACCATCAACGATTGGCCCACTCTCAAGAACCTTTCGGAGACAGACAAACAAGGGATACCACGATGCACGCACTGCTTACTTGACACCGATAGTATATACCGAAGCTGCAGGAAGAATGTGTACTGGCCATCGTTGATTTCTTCCGACCAACCATCAATGTCGAAGAAAGGGAAGCATTTCAAAATCACCGAAGAAGCCCGCCATGCGTATCGGTGATCACGCATTTTGCTATGGTCAATGATTTACACGTAATCTTTGGAAATGGTCCCGCGGACTAGTTGTTCCAATGACGCCGAGAATCACGCACCCATGTGGAAGAAGAAATCTATATTTTGGGACCTACCCTACTAGAAAGACCTAGAGGTCCGCTTCGATCGACGGATGCACGTGAAGAAGAACCTTTGCGTGAACCTGCTAGGCTTCTGGGATTGTAAGGGAAGACAAAAGATACACCGAGGCAAGGGAGGACCTGCAACGCTTAACTAAAAAGAGGGCATGCCTCCAAGCAAGATGAAGGTCCTCGCTACGCCTTAAAGAAGAGAAAGAAATCTTCTTTCAATGCCGCTCAAGATGAAGGTCCCGACTAGCTTCTCCAAATATAAAGGGAATAACAAATATGCCGAGAAAAAGTTCCGAACCTAAAGTCTCATGATTGCCACGTGATTATGACGCAACCGCCCGGTTGCATTGAGGGGCTTCACCGAAAACGCGATTAGCCATTGTGAAGCTATGTGCATTCCTCAATGCAATATCTCGAAGGTGATCGATCCGAAATCGTACAATGCTAAGGAGTGATGTGGCGAATGTCTTGTCGGGCTTCGATCCGGTGTTCCCACCATCCTTCTTCAATATCATGACGCACGCCCTAGTTCATCTAGTCGAAGATTGTCATTCGGGGCCCGTATTTCTACACAATATGTACCCTTTGAGAGTTTCATGGAGTCCTAAAGAAATATGTTCAGAATCGCTAGGCCGAAGGAAGCATCTCCATGGGGCATCAAAGAGGATGTCATCGGGTTTTGTGTTGACTTCATTCCTGGCCTTAAGAAGATAGGTCTCCCTAAATCCGTATGAGGGGAGACTGACCGAAAAGGCACGCTTGGAAGGGACTCAATAATATGCAGGACGGATATTCTTGGTCTCAAGACACTACATAGTTCTACGAACTCTACCTTGGTGACCCCGATGTCTATGAACACAAGAACAGCTCCACGCCCAAACACCCAGCAAAGGCGACGATCGGATTACATGTGAACACATCAGACTTTCAGAGGGTTGGAAACACGCCTTAGAGGTGACAA
>JAHIAM010002253.1:0-34997 GCA_021605205.1 Aegilops longissima | reverse complement strand
GGTCGACTATATATGCCACGGGCAAAATTTTGGAAATTTCTCAAAACCCTTCGCCCCGGCAACAGCTCGCTCGCCCTGGTCTCCGGATCGTCTCCTCGTCACCGGTAGCCTCCTCCTGGTCTCCGCCAATCAGTTTCGTCCCCGTTGCCGCCATAGCAAGTCCACCGCCAAGTTAGGGTATGGACTTAATCTTTGTGCTATCCACTCGATTCGGCACATTGTTTTCATATTGATTCTTGCCACGATTGAAATTCTTCTATCCAGCCAAAGTAGTTCATAGATTAGATGTGATTCAAATTTTTAGGGTTAGGTTTCCTTGAAACCATCTCGGACCCACCGAGTTGAAAACTTCGGTCTCACCGATTTGGCTTATGCCATTGCACTAGTGACTCTGGTCGGCCGAGAATTACTAATCGGTGCAACCGATTTGAGGATTTTTGAAACCCTAGCAGTCTCGGTACCACCGGCTGAAACTCGGTCAACCGAGATTATCGTTAGGTTCCAAAACTGCTTGGTATCACCGAGTTTGAAAATCGGTGGATCCGAAATGCTTCGTGGAAAACTAAGACTGAACTTTTGAGTCATTCTTTGCAAAAACCTCTGCATTTTGTGATGCTCATCTTTTCTATCTCATCTATAACTCTTCACGAGGTCGGATCAGCTTTTGCGGTATGTCGATCAAAGTGACACGAGAATAGGTCGGAAAAGCGGATGGACTTGAGTGGGGCACTAGTCCCTCAACTTAGATGAAGGGGCAAGTACTCCTAGCAATTTGCCTAAGGCTGCAACTAGGCAAAGGAGGAAAAGAACTTGATTGGAGGATGAAGATTACAAAGTGAGGAAGATGAGGCTACTTCCGAAAGAGGTGCTCAAGAAGGAATATGGCTCGACAAAGAATACACACGGCATGAAGACCAAAAGGCCTGCGAAGACAACCAATGTCCAAAGCAGTGTCTACACAAGCTTCTTTGGAAACCCAACCCAAAGAACATGCTGCGAGAAGAAGAAAAGAAAGGAAAGGGTCAAGAAGACCATGGCGGAGTTGTTGGTCAACCTTCCATGATGGAAGAGGAAGAGCTTCTGCACCACTCCAAAGGCACCAAAGCTTATGGGTGATGCTATTAGATCAGGGGCTCCACATCCAAGCCCAAGGAAGCACCCAAAGCTGCCTCCAAGGCCAAGTCTGCACCAAAGAGGAATACCAGGAGTATTCCAGTTCTTGAGAAGAACAAGGCCATGCGAGGATCTTGATGAGGAAGATGAAGAAGGACAACAGGAAGCTCAAGCCCAAGATACTCCACAATGATGCCCATCCTATGGTGAGGACATGAGAATCGGGAAGGATTCGAGTGAGGCGTGGAGAATGGAAGATCCATATGCTTCAAGAAGAAGAACTGCTGTTGACTAGGGTTCCACACAAAGGAAAACAGGGACTTCTATGAAACAATTCTTTGGACAAAAGCCCATAGTCGTGGCATGAGGTGGGTTGGTGGAAATTCATCAAGGAAAATGAACAGCACTATCACGGAGTGCAAGACAGCTTTGATGCTTTTGGAGTTGCAGATTTTGTTGGGAAGTTCACTGGAATGATGAGCTTATCATGAGTTCTACTCCACACACACTTTTACCGGATGGAAGAATAGTTTGGATGTCAAGGTACAAGGTACCATCCACTATTGAAGAATGGGCAAGTCGATCAATGCCCCCAAGGAGAATGAGGATGACCTAGACATTTATGCAAAGAAGAAGATGGGTCACAATTCAATGGCTCACATGTACAAGGAAATTCCGGACAAGGCATTAGAGACTCACAAGTTTGGATCAGTTCACTTTCTGCGTCGGGGTTGCCAACCATAAATTGGATTCGAGGCACACTTTGTTGCCCAAGTCGGTGACCATAACATGATCGGAGGGCATGCCATCAACATGTTGCATGTGTTTGATGTGCCACGAAGTTCAAAGTCATGAGCCGATCATTGAAACAATCAAGAGGACTCAAACTTATGGAAATTGCATGACATCTTTTGTCCTACCCTCCGTGGCAGCGGATCCTAGCGGAAACTAAGGGATATTAAGGCCTCCTTTTAATAGAGAACCGGAACAAAGCATTAACACATAGTGAATACATGAACTCCTCAAACTACGGTCATCACCTAGAAGTATCCCGATTATTGTCACTTTGGGGTTGTCGGATCATAACACATAATAGGTGACTATAGACTTGCAAGATAGGATCAAGAACACACATATATTCATGAAAACATAATAGGTTCAGATCTGAAATCATGGCACTCGGGCCCTAGTGACAAGCATTAAGCATAGCAAAGTCAAAGTAACATCAATCTCATAACATAGTGGATACTAGGGATCAAACCCTAACAAAACTAACTTGATTACATGGTAAATCTCATCCAACCCATCACCGTCCAGCAAGCCTATGATGGAATTACTCACATGCGGTGAGCATCATGAAATTGGTGATGGAGGATGGTTGATGATGACGACGGCGACGAATCCTCCTCTCGGGCCGAGCGGACTCGGATCAGCCCTCCAGAGAGATTAGGGCTTGGTGGCGGCTCCGTGTCGTAAAACGGTGAAACTTTCTCTCTGATTTTTTCTCCGTGAGTGGAATATATGGAGTTGGAGTTGAGGTCCTTGGAGCCTCAAGGGGCCCACAGGAGCGCGCCCGGGGAGGCGCCCCCACCTCGTGGACAGGTGTGGGCCCCCTGGTCTTGATTCTTTCGCCAGTATTTTTTATATTTTCCAAAAAGTTCCTCTGTGGATTTTCAGGACATTCCGAGAACTTTTGTTTTCTACACATAAAACAACAGCATGGCAGTTCTGCTGAAAACAGCGTCAGTCCGGGTTAGTTTCATTCAACTCATGCAAGTTAGAGTTCAAAACAAGGGCAAAAGTGTTTGGAAAAGTAGATACGTTGGAGACGTATCAGTGGGCAAGATGCCCAACTTCACCTGGCTCGAAGGCTCCTTTGTGGAGACCGTGAAGAGGTGGCAATCGGGGTGGTTCTACATCAAGGCAGCATGACGCCAACTGGGTGGCGGCCCCAATTCGATCCGGCATCCCCATGCGCTCACCTCTGGAAGAAGAAGGGTCTAGCACAGGCGGCGTCCATGGTGACGGACTCGAACTGCATCAAGAATATGATAACCAAGAAGATTAAGCTTGTCAACGTGGTCGAGTCATGCTATTTCGCGTATCCTCCGTGTCAAAACGGGCATTCAACTGTGGGAGTTCGACGGCCCAACACTAGACACTGCAAGAGCTCTTCGACCCGACGCACAAGGACGTCTGGAAGGTGTTGTTCAAGGCCAGCGAAGTTCCTCCTCCACCACTGAGAACCGTGGACTCAGCGCCAAGCGCCACGCCAATTCAAGCATTCTACATTTCAAGATGTGCCTTTCCTCGGTATATTCGTGGGAGGAGCTTAAGCCATCGATTGATTTCAGGATTATGTGGCGGCAATGAAGCGGATTTGTCCGACTCCGTGCTGAAGATCCAACCGCTCTCTGGCGAAGATGCTGGTTACGGTGCCCTATGAGGTGCGGAAGAAGGCCAAGAAGAAGGCCACGGGTCCAGGAAAAGTCTCCGGTGCAAGGTGGTGTCGGACTCATCATCCGAGAGACAGAGGCGCCTCCTCAACGACAAGGAGGAGGAAGAAAACCCTCTCCCCAAACCAGGGGAAGAATAAAGGAAGGCCGCCCTTCGGGAGGCCGCAGGTCCAGAAGGAAGGACCCATCCTCGGACCACTCCACAACCGTCGCCTACGGCGGGAGGTAGCCGAGGCAAGCCTGGCGAAGTCTTAAATATTCGGATGCCATAATACTTCTTGCATGTTTTTAGCTTTATGGCTTCTTAGTATGTCAAGATTTGTTTGTGCAGTCCGTCAAAGCCGCATCGACTTATCCTCCTCGGATGGGTCCCTGAGCTTGTCGGAGATGAACAACTATTCGCTCCGCGGCTTCCACTCCCGACATGGATGACACAGGTGTTATCTCGAGGATACCAGCCAGGAGGTTGTCCTGGATCGCCTCAAGGCGAGACTCCGATGTCGGGCTCGTGGGGGAAGATCCCCATGGATTCGGATGGGGGGCCGCAGCAGGCTTGGCCCCGCTGGATCTTGCGCGGAACCTCCGGTGGTTCCGGTCAGACAGGCAGCCCCCCACCAAGGGCAAGCCGCTGTCCGATGACCTCTGTCCATCCAGAGGCATCGGGTAACTTGGTGGAAGCGCTTCAGAGCCCTTCCCTTGATGAAGGACACCGTACTCTTGTGAGTACGGTGATTGCGAAGGTTCAGTCCGCCAAAAGCGGATTGACCGAAGCTGTGCCAACTAAATAGGCTTTGAGGTAAGTAATTTAAATTATGAGAAAGTATCACAGTATAGACAGTAGCCTGATGCTCATTTGGTGTTGGGAAAAGCAGAGCAGAGGATCAATATATTCAGGGTAGTATAATCATATTGTGTCTATGTGAATAGCGGGCGTCTCTTGGCGCCGCCGCTGCCACTGTGGAGGTCTCCAGACTAAGGCAGAACCTTGGGCGGGCCGAAGAAGAGCTCGGCCTCGTGAAGAGGCAGCTCGAGGAGAACAAAGGTAAGTAATACCCCGTCTGAATGTTATATAAAGGAAAAAATCTTTGATGCTAATATAAGCACGATGAATGTTACTAGGGGCCACGACCGAAGTGCGGCCCTTAAGAAGCGCTATCCGGTGAAAACAAAGCGGCCAAGGAGCGCAGCCCTTGAAAAACAAGAGGCTCGAGTTGATGAGGTCCAGCAAGAGCTTTAGGACTTTGTCAAAAAATTGAGTCCTGGGCGTGACTCAAGGCGCAAGAAGTCGAGACTTGCGAGGCCCATCGAGGCGCACTAGGGCCAAGGGCGAGCCGAAGGCCCTCCGAGGAATTGGCGGCCAAGAAGATGCTGCGGGTAAGGCTTTCATTATGAAAAGCAAGCATGTGAAGGAGACTTTCCTTTTACCCGAGTTCGGAGCTCTCCGGGGCATTCGCAGATCTACAGCGCAGCATCTCGATGTCGCGAGTTCTACTAGGCTGAGGAGGGAGCTCAACGGAAAAGCTGTTTTGGTCCCGTATATTGGGCGAACATCCGATGTCCTGAGCGACCAGCTAAAGCAATGGTCGAACTTCACAGCGGCGAGCTTGCCATGAAGGACTTCATAGTCGGCGTGGCTGGCGAGCCCTGCCCAGCGACTACTTGGCCTTGTCAAGGATGGTGAATGCTGTCTGCGGCAGTCGTTAGCGGTCCGATCTGCATTGAGGGTGCACAAGGGCCTTGGCCCGTCTGAAGGTGCTGGGGGAAGATGGGCGCCGAGAGAAGCTGGTGCGGAGGGGCGCCGAAGGGCAAGGAGCATCGCCACCCGACAGTAATATGAAAAGCGCTCAGTAGCGGATGAATGTACCAAGGATGTAATGTTGAATGAATGTACTCATGTCATCTGTAATATGAAAACCAGTTCATGTCGCTATACGCTTTATTTAAAATATTATACATCTGCCGTTTATAAAATCTTGAGAGTTGGCGTTGTTTCTAGCCCCATGCAACTAATCTTTGGGTGTTAGAGATAAGTATAAACACTCTTCATCCAAATTGTTGGTCCTTTTAAGGAGGTGTTTAGCGCCCTTGAATGATCGGACTATCTGGCTTTATCGCTCTCACTTAGCCATAGAAGTCTACAATTTTAAATTTGGCGAAGCCTAGTATCTGAAAGCCTGACTCGGGCGCTATACAAGCCTAAATCGACGAGGCTGATTCCTCGCTTTGAGCGGAAAAAATATTTAAGGATTTGAGACCTCTCGAACAGCGACCAGCTCTCGCCTTATCATGACGATCGGTTTTGGCTTTCTCTCTGAGGTGCTCGTCCGGAAGCTGGGACACAATCAGATAGTTCTCCTGCGCTACCTTAACCGATATAGCGGACGTAAGGTACCAAAACATAGGAGCAGGCAAACCCAACTATTGACCCAAGACATGATTGAGCTGATGCATATAGTGCTATAAGTTGAGGTGCCGCCTTTGTTCGAAGTGTTCGGACTTGTCTTGCCGGGTTATAGGTCACTGAAGCCCCAGCAAACTGGTCGTGCAAAATGCTGCGGGTATAATAAATAAACAGTAAATGAAAGGGTAAATAAGCGTAATAGCAAGCTGACGATGTATACTATTTCCTTGTTATTTAAATGATCGTCGAAGCATACATATACAAGTAGTGCGATAAGCAAAATAGGACTTTTGACACATCGACCAGGAGCGGGCGGTATCTTGGTATGTAAAGCAGGTATAACGATCGTTATCGAGACCACCGAGGATTCCCTTATGCAAAGCTTCTTGTCCTCCTGGTGTGTCCGTCCCACTATGTGTCCGATAGCCGGTCTCTGGAAGAGCCTCCAAGATAGGGACCGAAAGGAAAAAGAGATGCAAAGATGCATGTGTAAGGCGGTCGAACCGCATTGTGGACGTGTAATGGCCGTCTCTCTTATGCCGAGTATTTTAAGTGCGTAGTTGTGTATGCACGGCACAAATTTTGCCGCTTGATGGGACTAGGCGGAGGCGGTTTCTAGTCGAGCTCGACATGCGGATGATCTGTTGAGTACTCGGACTCGCAGCCGGTATCGGGTTCTTTATCACCAATTGGTTGTTTGCCTAAAAGGCTGTTTTGTACTTCCGCCGGGGCGGTGTGCTCCTCCGTGCGAGTGAGCTCTGTGTTTCCGTTAACATAACCCCGCGAGGTCTGGCATTTTGAGCTTGAGGTATGCATAATGCGATCTTTAAATTTGGCAAACCAGTTCATCCGGCGATGCATGATAGCCACTGCGGAAAGGGACGATGTAAGATTAACTCCTTGCTTGGAAATTGTCGGAGATCCGAAGACCACTTCGGTGTGATTGAGCCTGTACAATAGGCCTCCACCTGGGTATGTTGAAGGTGGTTTTCCGGGCTTGATCCGAGGTCGATGCCCATTTTGCGCCGGTATCTGATAGAGCAGGTTCGGCTGTTGCCACCGTCCATGAGGACTCGTGTGAGGTGGAATCCGTCGATGATGGGGTCAAGGACCAATGCGGGAACCGCCATGAGCGGATCTTGGTAGGATGGTCCTGCGATCGAAGGTGATCGGACAAGAGGACCATGGGTTGAACTTTGGGCGGCGGTTCCATCGCATAGGCGTCCCTTAGTGCCGCTTCCGTTCCGGCTTGGAATATGGGTTGCATATATCATATTTACTGTTTTCACAGGGGAGAATTTCTTCTATCCTCCTGTGTTCGTGATCGGGCTCCTCATCGTCATCGCTATGCTGCCCTTTTCCTTGTTTTATTCAACTTGCGGCCTGTTTAAACACCCAGCATTCCCTATTGGTGTGGTTGGCTGGTTTATCGAGGTGCCGTGAATTTGACATGATCGTCGAGTATGCGGTCCGAATCTGGGCGAGCCGGATTATTTCTTTTGAATGGCTTTTTCCGCTGTCGGTTTAAATCCGGCATTATTGATCGTGTCTTCGGTCGTCACCATTATTCTTGACGCTTGTGTCTATTCGTCGTGGCTTGCCGTTCTGTCCTGGCGTCTGAATACGCTGAGATTTTGGGTGTGATGTTGCTATGAGCCAGCCAGCTGTCCTCTCCAGCATAAGCGGATCATGAGTGTCGTGAGGGCTGCCATGGATTTTGGCTTTTCTTGGCGAGGTGTCGGGCGAGCCATTAAATCCGGATGTTATGCTTGAAGGCTGCTAAGGCTTGACATCCGGACAATCGACAATTTGGTTCTTTTTGGTTAGGAACCGAGTCCAGAATTTCCTAGCTGACTCTCCGGGCTGTTGGGTTATGTGACTTAAGTCATCAGCATCCGGTGGTCGCACGTAATGCCACAGAAGTTATCAAGGAATGAATCTTCGAGGTCCTCCCAACTGCAATGGAGTTCTTTGGCAGGCTATTCAGCCAATCCGAGGCGGTCCTTTGAGCTTAAGTGTTAGGTACTTTATGGCATGTAAGTCATCGCCGCGGGCCATGTGAATGTGGAGAAGAAAATCTTTGATCCATACCGCTTGGTGCTGTTGTGCCATCATATGATTTAATGTTCTGGTTTAAACCCTTCTGAATTCATGATCCATAACTTCATGAGTGAAGCATAGGGTGTCACGACACCTTATGCCGGCTACATCCGGCGTAGTTCAAATGAATCTGGTCTATTCTATTCGCCCGGCCGGACTTTGGTTTATTGTATCCGGTGAGCGGTCATCGTCACGTCTTGTGGCGCGCCCCATGATCCGTGGGTCGATCTTGACTGATCCTGCTTTGTTTTCCAATACATCTCACATGTCCTTCGTGTAGCCGGGCCTTAGTATTATCGTTTTATTGGCGATGGGTGCGGTCGGACTTCGGGTTGAGTGCGCTGTTAGTGTGGGCTTTACGCCTCCTCCTCGAGTTGAGGTAGCCTGCGCTTTGGGTAACTTTGCTAGGGTGCTCGAGTCCGTATTCCCGGCAACCAGGACCTCGGTCCATCACGCCGATTATATCTTGATCATCGAAGCTGTTGCTACTTTTTCTTGAGGCTTTTTGCGGTGGCTATAAGTCGGCGCAAGCGCTCCTGCTCGGGATCCTCGGGCACGATGAATTCTTCGTCGCCAAGGCTCACCGTCTTCGTGAGAGGCATGTAATTACCAACCTCGATTCTTCATATGTTGCATGTTCTTTAGGGCTAGCTTGCCCATCCTCTTGCTCGGCCTGCTCGGCTTGGCTGGGCAGGATTGTTTTCGTCTTGGCACCATCCGGATTGTTATCTCTTGTGCGGCATCGCTATTTTGCTATGGCAGGTCTTGGGCGGCTCTGTGATGCGGTGCCTGGATTGCTTCTCCACGAGGTTATCCTCCTTTGCCTCGCCATCATCGCTTTCTTTGGGGATGTCCACCATATATATATCGTGTAGTGGAGGTCCCGGCGCCCTATAGGTGGTTCTGTTCTTCTCTGCATCGTCGTCCATATAAATCGATGTCTTTGGAGTTGAAGTCAAGCACGTCCGGTTAAGTCATCGATGGTGGCTATGAAGTGGGTGGTCGGTGGGGAGCGAATTTCTTCGTCGTCCGCTTCTCCTCGGTAGGACATAGTTGACCAAGAATCTCCCGACAAGGAAAGAGACCTTAATGAGTTTAGCACATCACCTAAGGGAGAGTGCTGAAAAATATCTCGGCGGTGAACTCCATGAAGGGTGCCCAATCAGATTTGATAGGCGCGGACGCACGCGGTTCGGATCACAGCGGAGGCAGTCCGAGGTCTGATGACACCACGGAGGTGGGATTAGTGTTCGCTCCGGCGCGATGAGTGTGCGGCCTCCGTGGTGGTCCATCCACCCATCCTCGGAAGCGCGATTTGATCCGGATTGATTCGGTGCCGCAGGCGCGATCTCCCGAATACTATCCGATGGCAGATCAAAGTCATGCCGTCGTGACCGTTGGCGCTTTGACATGGGCTCGAATCCGTCGAAGATCAAGTCTCCGCGGATGTCGGCGGTGTAGTTTAAGCTTCCGAACTTGACTGATGGAGCGTAGCTATCGATCTGCTCAGATGGCCAAGATTGGCCCGCAGTATGAAATCGCGAATCAAGATCTGTCGGGAAGAAAACCTCCCCTGGACTGCCTTGTTGAAGATGATCGAAGGAGCCATCAAGCCTTACAATGACGACACAGTGGAACTCTCAATGAAAGCCCCAATGTCGGTGTCAAAACCGGTGGATCTCGGGTAGGGGGTCCCAACTGCGTCTAAGGCTAATGGTAACAGGAGGCGAGGACATGCGTTTTACCCAGGTTCGGCCTCTCGATGGAGGTAATACCTACTTTCTGCTTGATTGATCTTGATGATATGAGTATTACAAGAGTTGATCTACCACGAGATCGTAGAGGCTAAACCCTAGAAGCTAGCCTATGATTATGATTGTTGTTGTCCTGGACTAAACCCTCCGGTTTATATAGACACCAGAGGGGCTAGGGTTACAGTCGAGTTCTGAGAGAAGGAAATCTACATATCCGAATTGCCAAGCTTGCCTTCCGCAAAGGAGAGTCCCACGAACACGGGGCAAGTCTTCAATCTTGTATCTTCATAGTCCAACAGTCCGGCCAAGTATATAGTCCGGCTGTCGAGGACCCCTAATCAGGACTCCCTCACCTGTCATGCCAGTGGTAGTACCGTAGTTCTCCGACTTAGTACCGCACCCCTTCTTGTAGTAGCTTATCCGGTCAGATAGTACCGCTCTTGCGGGCTGAGTTGGTGGATAATGGTTGGATTTGTTCTTTCACTATATAAGAGTCTTCTTCGAGTTGACTACCTCTTCCACCTCCAAGCTCCATTGATGCTCTAAGCTCCATTTTCGCCCGATCTCTCTCTAGCGGTCAAACTTGTTGATTCTCTAGGGATTGGTTGAAGGCCTCGATCTACTTCCACCAAGAGAAATTTGATTCCCCACTAATTCCTTGCGGATCTTATTACTCTTGGGTGTTTGAGCACCCTAGGCGGTTGAGGTCACCACAGAGCCATAGTCCATTGTGGTGAAGCTTGGTGTCTTTGGGAGCCTCAATTAAGTTATGGGACTGACCCCTTGTTTATATGGTTGGTCGCGCCTCCAAGGGCACCAATAGTGGAATCACAGCATCTCGCATTGTGTGAGGCGTGAGGAGAATCTGGTGGCCCTAGTGGCTTCTTGGGGAGCATTGTGCCTCCACACCGCTCCAAGCAGGCGTTCCTCAAAGGGAAGGAACTTGTAACATCCTCGTCTCCATCGGTTCTGCTCTTGGTTATCTCTTACCTTTACTTGTGCAATCTTTATTGTGTTATATCCCTTGCTTGCATGTGTGCTTGTTGTTGTTGCATCATATAGGTTGCTCACCTAGTTGCATATCTAGACAACGTGCTTTGATGCAAAGTTTAATTTGGTAAAGAAAAGCTAAAATTGTTAGTTGCCTATTCACCCCCCTCTAGTCAACTATATCGATCCTTTCAGCGTGATTGAAGAACTCATCAATGATACTATCATATGGAATATTAACTCCCAGCTGAGTCAAGTGGTTCGGTACCCGAGGCATTACGAGGATGTGTTCCTTGAAAGAACTATTCTCCTCCATTTGCAGCTATACAACTTGTTGGAGACTTCATATCTCTCAACTCGGGCATTTGCTTGAAATATTAACTCCAACTCTTGAACATCTCATTTGCTCCATGACATTCAAAGCGTCTTTGAAGTCTCGATTCTAAGCCGTAGCATGGCACACTGAACTATCAGTAGTCATCGGATCGAGTCGCGGGGCGTTCATAACGTCGACATCTGCTCTGCGCGAGGCCTTGCACCTAAGCGGTGCTTCTAGGATGTAATTCTTATTGCAGCAATGAGGATAATCCTCAAGTTTCGGACCCGATCCGTGTAATTGCTACCATCATCTTTTAACAGCTTTCTCTAGGAATGCATTAAAATTCAAGGAGCAGTAGCACGAGCCATGGATCTACAACAACATAGATATGCAAAAACTACGAGACTAAGTTCATGATAAATTAAAGTTCAATTAATCATATTATGAAGAACTCCCACTTAGATAGACATCCTCTAGTCATCTAAATGATCCGTGATCCATATCAACTAAACCATGTCCGATCATCCGTGAGATGGAGTATTTTCAATGGTGAACATCTCAATGTTGATCATATCTACTATATGATTCACGTTCGCCTTCGGTTCTCGGTGTTCAGAATATACGCATATCTAGGCTCGTCAAGTTTAACCAAGTATTCGCATGTACCAAACTGCATGCACCATTGTATGTGAATGTGAGAGCTTATCACACCCGATCATCACGTGGTGTCCGACACGACGAACTATAGAGATTGCATACTCAGGAGAAACTTATACCTTGAAGTTTAGTGAGGGTCATCATATAATGCTACCGCCCGTACTAAGTAAAATAAGATGCATAAAAGGTAAACATCACATGCAATCAAAATATGTGACATGATATGGCCATCATCATCTTGTGCCTTTGATCTCCATCTCAAAGCACCGTCATGATCTCCATCGTCACCAGCTTGACACTGATCTCCATCATAGCGCCGTTGTCATCTGCCAACTATTGCTACTAGGACTATCGCTCTTTGCTTAGTGATAAAGTAAAGCAATTACATGGCGATTGCATTTCTACAATAAGCGACAACCATATGGCTCCTTGATGTCTACTACGCAACCTTCATCTTGTAGACATTGTTGGGCCTCCAAGTGCAGAGGTTTGTAGGACAGTAGCAAATTTCCCTCAAGTGGATGACCTAAGGTTTATCAATCCGTGGGAGGCGTGGGATGAAGATGGTCTCTCTCAAGCAACCCTGCAACCAAATAACAAAGAGTCTCTTGTGTCCCCAACACCCAATACAATGGTAAATTGTATATGTGCACTAGTTCTTGAAAGATGGTGATACAAGTGCAATATGGATGGTAGATATAGGTTTTTGTAAACTGAAAATATAAAACAGCAAGGTAAGCGATAGTGGTATGTAAGCGGTATTGCAATGGCAGGAAACAAGGCCTAGGGTTCATACTTTCACTAGTGCAAGTTCTATCAACAATAATAACATAATTAGATCATATAACTATCCCTCAACATGCAACAAAAGTCACTCCAAAGTCACTAATAGTGGAGAACAAAGAAGAGATTATGGTAGGGCAGAAACCACCTCAAAGTTATTCTTTCAATCAATCTGGTGGGCTATTCCTATAAGTGTCACAAACAGCCCTAGAGTTTGTACTAGAATAACACCTTAAGACACAAATCAACCAAAACCCTAATGTCACCTAGATACTCAATGTCACCTCAAGTATCCAGGATGATTATGATATGCATCACATCTCAGATTCATCTATTCAACCAACATAGAACCTCAAAGAGTGCCCCAAAGTTTCTCTAGAATCACACGCGTAACGTGCCAACCCTTATGCATAGGTTCATGGGAGAACCCGCAAGTTGATCACCAAAACATACATCAAGTGAATCATGATATCCCATTGTCACCACCAGATACGCACTGCAAGACATACATCAAGTGTTCTCAAATCTTTAAAGACTCAATCCGATAAGATAACTTCAAGGGAAACTCAATTCATTACAAGAGTAGGGGGAGAAAACATAAGATCCAACTATAATAGCAAAGCTCGCGATACATCAATCGTGTGATCAAGAACACGAGAGAGAGAGAGAGATCAAACACATAGCTACTTGGTACATACCCTCAGCCCGGTGAACTACTCTCTCTCATCATGGAGAGCGCGGGATGATGAAGATGGCCACTGATGGTTCCCCCTCAGGTGTGAACGGGCTCGAGAGGTTTTGGTGGCTCTGAGGCTTGCGGCGGTGGAACTCCCGATCTATCTTCCGTTCGGAAGTTTTACGTCGTGGGTATATGGGTGCAGTGCGTCGGTGGAGCTACGGGGGGCCACAGCGGCGCGCCCTAGGGGTGGGCGCTCCCCCACCTGGGTCGCTCCATCTCCCGACGTAGAGCCCAAGTCTATCCAGTGGCTTTCCTTCCAAAAAACTTCTCAGTTGATTTCGTTTGTTCGACTCGTCGATATTCCTTCTAAATTCAGATTTGTGAGGATCATTAGTATTACCCCACTGCGGAAGTTTGCAAGCAGTTGTAAAATCCTCTAAGTCCATGGTATAAGATGTATCATAAATATCAAATAGGACACTAGGAGAATTACGCATACAGTTATATTTAAACCTCTGCACAAAGAATCAGTCAATTGATAGTCTTGAGGACACTTATCTTGTAAGAGTCCTCCATTTCAGCATTATACTGCTCTGGCGTCAAATTCCTCCTTAAAGCCTGCTTCGACCATAAAATCGTCGGATGGCCACTCACAAGCTCGTACATCTGCGTCCCTCGGTAATTCAACATCTTGCTCATGTATAGCAATCCTGGGCCCTTTCTTCACCGAGGAACCACCTTGGTACATTCTCCTAGACATAATTTCTTTTCTGAAAAATTTCTGAAATTTTAGTAACTTCAAAATAAAAGTGAATAAAACTAAACAAGATTGATAGCAACTACTCCTACAAGTGCCTAGAGCCTATATCATGCACTAAATTGCTTGGGACCTCATAAATTCAACATGCAAGCTCAAGAACATGGTCACCTATGCAGCAAAATTTTGCAATGAATAAAGCACTAGAACAAAAACTAATTGGACCAGCGGAGGAGTCACATACCAAGCAACAATCTCCCAAAGCAGTTACGTGAATGGAGCTTTGAGAAAGGAGATCAAAAATGCAACAAAGCAGCTAGAACTCGTGCTTGAGCTGGATGGGGATTTTTTTGGGAAGAAGATGGAGTGTGTGGGTGCTGGCATAAGTGGAGGGGGGCCACCAGGGGCCCACGATACAGGGGGCACGCCCAGGGTAGGTGGGCGCGCCCTCCACTCTCGTGGCCTGGTGCCTGCCCCTCCTGCAGTGATTTCAGTGCCTAAAATCCTCAAATATTCCATAAAAAATCATACTAAATTTGCAGGGCATTTGGAGCACTTCTATTTTCGGGATAATTTTTAATGCACGGATAATTCAGAAAACAGACAGATAATACAATTCTTGATTTATTTATTCTAAATAACAGAAAGTAAAAGAGAATCTGAAGGTTGTGCCTTCTAGTTTCATCCATCTCATGATCATCAAAATGAATCCACTAACAAGGTTGATCAAGTCTTGTTAACAAACTCATTCGGAATAACACGGGACCGGAGAAATTTTGAATAACACTAAGTTACCTCAACGGGGATATGAAAATCCCCAATAATAAGAATATCATACTTTTTCTTGATAGTAGGAAGAGGAAATTCAAAACCTCCAATAATAATAGTTGGAACTTTTCCAATAGAATTGATGCTATGAACTTGAGATTGTTTCCTCGGAAAGTGTACCGTATGCTCATTACGATTAACATGAAAAGTGACATTGACTTTGTTGCAATCAATAACAGCCCCTGCAGTATTCAGAAAGGGTCTACCAAGGATAATTGACATACTATCGTCCTCGGGAATATCAAGAATAACAAAGTCCGTTAAGATAGTGACATTTGCAACCACAATAGGCACGTCCTCACAAATACCGACAGGTATAGCAGTTGATTTATCAGCCATTTGCAAAGATATTTTAGTAGGTGTCAACTTATTCAATTCAAGTCTACGATATAAAGAGAGAGGCATAAAACTAACACCGGCTGCAAGATCACATAAAGCAGTTCTAACATAGTTTCTTTTAATGGAGCATGGTATAGTTGGCACACCCGGATCTCCAAGTTTCTTTGGTATTCCACCCTTAAAAGTGTAATTGGCAAGCATGGTGGAAATTTTAGCTTCCGGTATCTTTCTTTTATTTGTAATGATATCCTTCATATACTTAGCATAAGGATTTACCTTAAGCATATCAGTTAAGCGCATACGTAAGAAGATAGGTCTAATCATTTCAGCAAAGCGCTCAAAATCCTCATCATCCTTTGTCTTGGATGGTTTAGGAGGAAAGGGCATGGGTTTCTGAACCCATGGTTCTCTTTCTCTACCGTGCTTCCTAGCAACAAAATCTCTCTTATCATAATGTTGATTCTTTGATTGTGGGTTATCAAGATCAACAGCAGGTTCAATCTCTACATCATTGTTTTTGCTAGGTTGAGCATTAACATGAACATTATCATTAACATTATCACTAGGTTCATGTTCATCACTGATTGTGTTTCAGCATCGAGAGATAGAAATATCATTGGGATTCTCGGGTGTGTCTCTGATGGGTTCACTAGAAGCATGCAAAGTCCTATCGTTTTCCTTTTCTTCTTTTTAGAAGAACTAGGTGCCTCTAAGTTATTTCTCTAAGAATCTTGCTCGATTCTCTTAGGGTGGCCTTGAGGATACAAAGGTTCTGAGTCATTCCACCAGTTCTAGTAGCCACTCTAACAGCAAAGTCATTTTATTATTTAATTCATCAAGCAAATCATTTTGAGCTTTGAGTACTTGCTCATCTTGAGTAGCAACCATAGAAGCATATTTGCTAACGAGTTTGAGTTCACCTTTAACTCTAGCCATATTATAAACTCATCGTCCTATCTAAAGCATTATTCTTTAACTCTCTACCAACATAAGCATTAAAACTTTATTGTCTAGCCATAAAGTCATCAAATTCATCTAAGCATGGGCTATGAAATTTAGTAGAGAATTTCAACTTTATCATATCTATAGAGAAATTTACCTTTACTACTGTGGGGTTATCAAGACAATGTGGTTCTTCAACGGTGGTATATTAAGACCATGTATTTCTTCAATAGGTGGTAAATTCTTAACATCTTCAGCTTTAATACCTTTTTCTTTCATTGATTTATTTGCCTCTTGCATATCTTCATGACTGCTGAAATAAAACACCTCTCTTCTTGAGTGGGTTTAGGAATAGGCTCGAGAGTTGGCTCAATTGGTTCAGGAATTGCCTCAGGAATTGGCTCAGGAAGAGTCCAATTATTTTCATTAGTCAACATATTATTCAATAGTAATTCAGCTTCGTCAACTGTTCTTTCCCTGAAAACACAACCAACACAACTATCCAAGTAGTCCTTGGAAGCATCGATTAGTCCATTATAAAATATCAAGTATTTCATTTTTCTTAAGAGGATGATCAGGCAAAGCGTTAAGTAATCGGAGAAGCCTCCCCCAAGCTTGTGGGAGACTCACTTATTTGATTTGCACAAAATTATATATTTCCCTCAAGTCAGCTTGTTTCTTATGAGCAGGGAAATATTTAGCGAAAGTAATAAATCATATCACGGGGACTCGCACATAACCAGGAGCAAGAGAGTTATACCAAGTCTTAGCATCACCCTTTAATGAGAGCGGAAATATCTTAAGGATATAATAATAGCGAGATTTATCATCATGAGTAAACAGGGTAGCTATATCATTCAACTTGGTAAGATGTGCCTACAGTTTGATTCAAGGCCATAAAAGGATCGATTCAACCAAAGTAATAATTTCAGGATCAACGGAGAATTCATAATCCTTATCGAGTAACACAAATAGGTGAAGTAGCAAAAGCAGGGTCAGGTTTCATTCTAGCATTAAGAGACCGCTGCTTCCATTTAGCTAATAATTTCTTAAGATCATATCTATCTCTACAGGCAAAGATAGCTCTAGCAGCTTCCTCTTCCATAACATAACCCTCAGGAACAACAGGCAATTCATAATCATTAGGAGAACCTTCATCATCACTATTATCAATAATAGCATCTTCAATAATTTCGTTCTCTCTAGCCCTAGCAAGTTGTTCATCAAGAAATTCACCTAATGGCAAAGTAGTATCACGCACAGAAATAGTTTCATCATAAGTATCATGCATAGCAGAAGTGGCATCATCAATAACATGCGACGTATCGAATTCATAGCGTTGGCAGGTTTAGGTGTGCAAACACTACTAATATGAAGGAGAATCTAGTGCGAGCTAGATGGCAGTTCCTTACCTCCCTCGTAGTTGAGGGCAAAATCTTGGTTCTGTAGTCTTTCAAGTTCTTCATAGTGATCAAAGATATAAATCCCAAGTGACTCGGAGAATAGAGCTATTATCCACAGCAGCGGCGGCGAAATTAGTCTTGATAACCCACAAGTGTAGGGGATCGCAACAGCTTTCGAGGGTAAAGTATTCAACCCAAATTTATTGATTTGACACAAGGGGAGCCAAAAAATATTCTTGAGTATTAGCAGTTGAGTTGTCAATTCAACCACACCTGGATAACTTAGTATCTGCAGCAAAGTATTTAGTACCAAAGGGGTATGATAATAAAGGTAACAGTAGCAAAAGTAATGTTTTTGGGTTTTGTAGTGATTGTAACAATAGCGGTGGAAAAGTAAATAAGTGAAGAACAATATGTAAAAAGCTCGTAGGCAATGGATCAGTGATGGATAATTATGTTGGATGTGATTCCTCATGTAATAGCTATAACATAGGGTGACACAGAACTAGCTCCAGTTCATCAATGTAATGTAGGCATGTATTCTGTAAATAGTCATACGTGCTTATGGAAAATAACTTGCATGACATCTTTTGTCCTACCCTCCGTGGCAGCGGATCCTAGCGAAACTAAGGGATATTAAGGCCTCCTTTTAATAGAGAACGGAACAAAGCATTAACACATAGTGAATACATGAACTCCTCAAACTACGGTCATCACCTAGAAGTATCCGATTATTGTCACTTTGGGGTTGTCGGATCATAACACATAATAGGTGACTATAGACTTGCAAGATAGGATCAAGAACACACATATATTCATGAAAACATAATAGGTTCAGATCTGAAATCATGGCACTTTCGGGCCCTAGTGACAAGCATTAAGCATAGCAAAGTCAAAGTAACATCAATCTCATAACATAGTGGATACTAGGGATCAAACCCTAACAAAACTAACTTGATTACATGGTAAATCTCATCCAACCCATCACCGTCCAGCAAGCCTATGATGGAATTACTCACGCACGGCGGTGAGCATCATGAAATTGGTGATGGAGGATGGTTGATGATGACGACGGCGACGAATCCTCCTCTCGGGCCCGAGCGGACTCAGATCAGCCCTCCAGAGAGATTAGGGCTTGGTGGCGGCTCCGTGTCGTAAGCAGCAGTGAAACTTTCTCTCTGATTTTCTCCGTGAGGCCGGAATATATGGAGTTGGAGTTGAGGTCCATGAGCCTCAAGGGGCCCACAAGGCAGGCGCGCCCGGGGAGGCGCCCCCCCCTCGTGGACAGACGAGGTGTGGGCCCCTGGTCTTGATTCTTCGCCAGATATTTTTATATTTTCCAAAAGTTCCTCTGTGGATTTTCAGGACATTCCGAGAACTTTTGTTTCTACATAAAACAACGACATGGCATTCTGCTGAAAACAGCGTCGGTCCGGGTTAGTTTCATTCAACTCATGCAAGTTAGAGTTCAAAACAAGGGCAAAGTGTTTGGAAAAGTAGATCGTTGGAGGCGTGTCGATGGGCAAGATGCCCAACTTCACTGGCTCGAAGGCTCCTTTGTGGAACCGTGAAGAGGTGGCAATCGGGGTGGTTCTACATCACCGAGCAGCAGACATGGCTGGGTGGCGGCCCCATTCGATCCGGCATCCCCATGCGGCTCACCTCTGGAAGAAGAAGGGTCTAGCACAGGCGCGTCCGTGGTGACGGACTCGAACTGCATCAAGAATATGATAACCAAGAAGATTAAGCTTGTCAGTGGTCCGGTCATGCTATTTACGCGTATCCTCCGTGTCAAAGGCGGGCATTCAACTGTGGGAGTTCGGCAGCGGCCCAACACTAGACACTTTGCAAGAGCTCTTCGACCACGGCGCTGGGGCGTCTGGAAGGTGTTGTTCAAGGCCAGTGAAGTTCCTCCTCCACCACTGAGAACCGTGGACTCGGCGCCAGCGCCACGCCAATTCGATAAGCATTCTACATTTACGCAAGATGTGCCTTTCCTCGGTATATTACGTGGGAGGAGCTTAAGCCATCATGGCTGATTTAAGGATTATGTGGCGGCGAAGGCGAATCGATTGTCCGACTCCGTTGCTGAAGATCCAGCAACCCGCTCTCATGAAGATGCTGGTTACGGTGCCTATGAGTGCGGAGAAGAAGGCCAAGAAAGAAGGCCAGGTCCGGGAAAAGTCTCGGTGCAAGGTGGTGTCGGACTCATCATCCGAAGACACGGCGCCTCCTCCAGCGACAACGAGGAGGAGGAAGAAAACCCTCTCCCCAAACCAAGGGAAGAATAAAGGAAGGCCGCCTTCCGGGAGGCAGGCAGGTCAAGAAGGAAGGACCCATCCTCGGACCACTCCACAACCGTCGCCTCCCGAGGAGGAGTAGCTACCGAGCCAAGCCTGGCGAAGTCTTAAATATTCGGATGCCATAATACTTCTTGCATGTTTTTAGCTTTATGGCTTCTTAGTATGTCAAGATTTGTTTGTGCAGTCCGTCCAAAGCCGCATCGACTTATCCTCCTCGGATGGGTCCACGAGCTTGCCGGAGATGAACAACTATTCGCTCCGCGGCTTCCACTCCCGACCAGCGGATGACACGAGTGTTATCTCGGAGATACCAGGCCAGGAGGAGGTTGTCCTGGATCGCCTCAAGGCGAGACTCGATGTCGGGCTCGTGGGGAAGATCCCCATGGATTCGGATGAGGGGCGCGGCGGAAGCAGCCCCGGCTGGATCTTCTTGCCGGAACCTCCGGTGGTTCCGGATTCAGACAGGCAGCCCCCCACCAAGGGGGGCAAGCCGCCTGTGCCGATGACCTCTGTCCATCCAGAGGCATCGGGTAACTTGGTGGAAGCGCTTCAGAGCCCTTCCCTTGATGAAGGACACCGTACTCTTGTGAGTACGGTGATTGCGAAGGTTCAGTCCGCCAAAAGCGGATTGACGAAACTGTGCAACCTACTAATAGGCTTTGAGGTAAGTAATTTAAATTATGAGAAAGTATCACAGTATAGACGGTAGCCCGATGCTCTGTTTGGTGTTGGGAAAAGCGAGCAGAGGATCAAATATTCGGGGTATAATCATATTGTCTATGTGAATAGCGAGCGTCACTCTTGGCGCCGCTGCCTTTGTGGAGGTCTCGGACTAAGCGCAGAACCTTGGCGGGCGAAGAAGAGCTCGGCCTCGTGAAGAGGCAGCTCGAGGAGAACAAGGTAAGTAATACCCGTCTGAATGTTATATAAAGGAAAAAATCTTTGATGCTAATATAAGCACGATGAATGTTACTAGGGGCCACGACGAAGTGCGGCCCTTAAGAAGGCGCTATCCGAATTGAAAACAAAGCGGCCAAGGAGCGCAGCCCTTGAAAAACAAGAGGCTCGAGTTGATGAGGTCAGCAAGAGCTTTAGGACTTTGTCAAAAAATTGAGTCCTTGGGCGTGACTCAAGGCGCAGAAGTCGAACTTGCGAAGGCCCATCGAGGCGCACTAGGCGCCAAGGCGAAGCCAGAAGGCCCTCCGAGGAATTGAGGCGGCCAAGAAGATGCTGCGGGTAAGGCTTTCATTATGAAAAGCAAGCATGTGAAGGAGACTTTCCTTTTACTTACCGAGTTCGGAGCTCTCCGGGAGCATTCGCGGATCTACATGCGACATCTCGATGTCGCGAGTTCTACTAGGCTGAGGAGGGGGAGCTCAGCGGAAAAGCTGTTTTGGTCCCGGTATATTGGGGCCGAACATCCGATGTCCTTGGCGACCAGCTAAAGCAAGCTGGTCGAACTTCACAAGGCCGAGCTTGCCATGAAGGACTTCATAGTCCGGCTGTGGCTGGCGAGCCCTGCTTGCAAGCTACTTGGCCTTGTCAGCGGATGGTGAATGCTGTCTGCGGCTTGAAGTCGTTAGCGGTCCGTCTGCATTGAGGGTGCACAGGGCCTTGGCCCGTCGCGAAGGTGCTGCTGAGGGAAGATGGGCCTTGAGAAAGCTGGTGACGAGGAGAGGGGCGCCGAAGGGCAAGGAGCATCGCCACCCAACCGATAATATGAAAAGCGCTCTGTAGGCGGATGAATGTACCAAGGATGTAATGTTGAATGAATGTACTCATGTCATCTGTAATATGAAAACCAGTTCATATGCGCTATATAGGCTTATTATTTAAAATATTACCTTACATGCGGCCGTTTATAAAATCTTGAGAGTTGGCGGTCGTGGCTTCTAGCCCCATGCAACTAATCTTGGGTGTTGAGATAAGTATAAACACTCTTCATCAAATTGTTGGTCCTTTTAAGGAGGTGTTTAGCGCCTTGAATGAAGCGATCGGACTATCGGGCTTTATCGCTCTCACTTAGCCATAGAAGTCTACAATTTTAAATTTTGGCGAAGCCTAGTATCTGGAAAGCGACTCGAGGCGCTATACAAGCCTAAATCGAACGAGGCTGATTCCTCGCTGAAGCGGAAAAAATATTTAAGATTTGAGACCTCTCGAACAGCGACCAGCTCTCGCCTTATCATGATGATCGGTTTTGGCTTTCTCTCTTGAGGTGCTCGTCCGGGAAGCTGGGACACAATCGCGATAGTTCTCCTGCGCTACCTTAACCGATATAGCGGGACGTAAGGTACCAAAACATAGGAGCAGGCAAACCCAACTATTGACCCAAGACATGATTGAACTGATGCATATAGTGCTATAAGTTCGAGTGCCGCCTTTATTCGAAGTGTTCGGACTTGTCTTGCAGGTTATAGAAGTCTGAAGCCCACAGCAAACTAGTGGATGCAAAAATGCAGGGTATAATAAATAAACAGATAAATGAAAGGGGTAAATAAGCGTAATAGCAAGCTGACGATGTATACTATTTTCCCTTGTTATTTAAATGATCGTCGAAGCATACATATACAAGTAGTCGATAAGCAAAATAGGACTTTGACACATCGACCAGGAGGCGGGCGGTATCTTGGTATGTAAAACAGGTATAACGATCGTTATCGGAGACCACCGAGGATTCCTTATGCATAAAAGCTTCTTGTCCTCCTGGTGTGTCCGTCCCACTATGTCCGATAGCGGTCTCTCGGAAGAGCCTCCACGAAGATAGGGACACGAAAGGAAAAAGAGATGCAAAGATGCATGTGTAAGGCGGTCGAACCGCATTGTGGACCGTGTAATGGCCGTGTCTCTGCCTATGCCGGGGTATTTTAAGTGCGTAGTTGTGTATACACGGCACAAATTTTGCCGCTTAGGCGGGACTAGGCGGAGGCGGTTCTAGTCGAGCTCTGGACATGCCGGATGATCCTGTTGCGGAGTACTCCGGACTAAGCAGCGGTATCCGGGTTCTTTATCACCGAATTGGTTGTTTGCCTAAAAAGGCTGTTTTGTACTTCCGCCCGAGGGCCGCAGTGTGCTCCTCCGTGCGGAGTGAGCGCTCTGTGTTTCCGTTAACTGTAATAACCCCGCGAGGTCCTGGCATTTTGAGCTTGAGGTATGCATAATGCAGTACTGCATTAAATTTGTCAAACGCAGTTCATCCGAGCAGTGCATGATAGCCACTGCGGAAAGGGACGATGTCGAAGATTAACTCCTTGCTTCGGAAATTGTCCGGAGATCCGAAGACCACTTCCAGTGTGATTGAGCCTGTACAATAGGCCTCCACACTGGGTATGACACCCTTGAAGGTGGTTTTTCCGGGCTTGATCCATGAGGGGTCGATGCCCATTTTGCGCACGGTATCCTGATAGAGCAGGTTCAGGCTGTTGCCACCGTCCATGAGGACTCGTGTGAGGTGGAATCCGTCGATGATGGGGTCAAGGACCAATGCGGCCGAACCGCCATGACGGATACTGGTAGGATGGTCCCTGCGATCGAAGGTGATCGGACAAGAGGACCATGGGTTGAACTTTGGGGCGACTGGTTCCATCGCATAGACGTCCCTTAGTGCACGCTTCCGTTCCCGCTTGGGAATATGGGTTGCATATATCATATTTACTGTTTTCACCTGGGGAGGGAATTTCTTCTATCCTCCTGTGTTCGGCGGTCGGGGCTCCTCATCGTCATCGCTATGCTGCCCCTTTTCCTTGTTTTCGGCATTCAACTTGCCGGCCTGTTTAAACACCCAGCATTCCCTATTGGTGTGGTTGGCTGGTTTATCGAGGGTGCCGTGAATTTGACATGATCGTCGAGTATCGGTCGAACCAGGCGAGCCGGATTATTTCTTTTGAATGGCTTTTCCGCTGTCGGTTTAAAGCCTCACGAATCCGGCATTGACTGCCGTGTCTTGGCGTCGTCACCATTATTCTTGACGCTTGTGTCTATTCGTCGTGGCTTGCCGTTCCTGTCCCTGGCGTCTGAATCGCCTGAGATTTTGGGTGTGATGTTGCTATGAGCCAGCCAGCTGTCCTCTCCAGCATAAGCGGATCATGAGTGTCGTGAGGGCTGCCATGGATTTTGGCTTTTCTTGGCGAGGTGTCGGGCGAGCCATTAAATCCGCGGATGTTATGCTTGAAGGCTGCTAAGGCTTGGCATCCGGACAATCGACAATTTGGTTCTTTTTGGTTAGGAACCGAGTCCAAATTTCTAGCTGACTCTCCGGCTGTTGGGTTATGTGACTTAAGTCATCGGCATCCGGTGGTCGCTTGCGTAATGCCTGGAAGTTATCAAGGAATGAATCTTCGAGGTCCTCCCAACTGCCAATGGAGTTCTTTGGCGGGCTATTCAGCCAATGCCGAGCCGGTCCTTTGAGCTTAAGTGTTAGGTACTTTATGGCATATAAGTCATCGCCCGCGGGCCATGTGAATGTGGAGAAGAAAATCTTTGATCCATACCGCTTGAAGTGCTGTTGTGCCATCATATGATTTAATGTTCTGATTTAAACCCTTCTGCGAATTCATGATCCATAACTTCATGAGTGAAGCATAGGGGTGTCTGACACCTTATGCGGGCTACATCTGCGTAGTTCAAATGAATCTGGTCTATTCTATTCGGCCCGGCGGACTTTGGTTTATTGTATCCGGTGTGACGGTCATCGTCACGTCTTGTGGCGCGCCCCCATGATCCGTAGATCGATCTTGACTGTCCTGCTTTGTTTTCCAATACATCTCACATGTCCTTCGTGTAGCCCCGGGCCTTAGTATTATCGTTTTATTGGCGATGGGGTGCGGTCTGGACTTCGGGTTGGTACGCTGTTAGTGTGGGCTTTAACGCCTCCTCCTCGAGTTGAGGTAGCAACCTGCGCTTTGGGTAACTTTTGCTAGGGTGCTCGAGTCCGTATTCCTCGGCAACCAGGACCTCGGTCCATCTGTCAGTTAGCATATCTTGATCATCCTGAAGCTGTTGCTACTTTTTCTTCAGGCTTTTTGCGGTGGCTATAAGTCAGCGCTTGAAGCGCTCCTGCTCGGCAGGATCCTCGGGCACGATGAATTCTTCGTCGCCAAGGCTCACCGTCTTCGTGAAGGCATGTAATTACCAACCTCGATTCTTCATATGTTGCATGTTCTTTAGGGCTAGCTTGCCCATCCTCTTGCTCGGCCTGCTCGAAGCCTGGCTGGGCAGGATTGTTTTCGTCTTCGGCACCATCCGGATTGTTATCTCTTGTGCGGCATCGCTATTTTGCTATGGCAGGTCTTGGGCGGCTCTGTGATGCGGTGCTGGATTGCTTCTCCACGAGGTTATCCTCCTTTGCCTCATCGCCATCGCTTTCTTTGGGGATGTCACCATATATATATCGTATGATGAGGTGGCTGTCCGGCGCCTATAGGCGGTGGTTCTGTTCTTCTCTGCATCGTCGTCCATATAAATCGATGTCTTTGGAGTTGAAGTCAAACACGTCGGTTAAGTCGCCGATGGTGGCTATGAAGTGGGTGGTCGGTGGGGAGCGAATTTCTTCGTCGTCCGCTTCTCCTCGAGCGGACATAGTTGACCAAGAATCTCCGACAAGGAAAGAGACCTTAATGAGTTTAGCACATCACCTAAGGAGAGTGCTGAAAAATATCTCTGGCGGTGAACTCCATGAAGGTGCCCAATCAGATTTGATAGGCGCGGACGCCTTGATTCGGATCCTGTGGCGGAGGCAGTCCGAGGTGCGATGACACCACCCGGAGGTGGGATTAGTGTTCGGCTCCGGCCGATGAGTGTCGGCCTCCGTGGTGGGGTCCATCCACCCATCCTCGGAAGGCGCGATTTGATCGGATTGATTCCGGTGCCGCCCGGCGATCTCGAATACTATCCGATGGCAGATCAAAGTCATGCCGTCGTGACCGTTGGCGCTTTGACATGGGCTCGAATCCGTCGAAGATCAAGTCTCCGCGGATGTCGGCGGTGTAGTTTAAGCTTCGAACTTGACACGATGGCCAGGGCGTAGCTATCGATCTGCTCCAGATGGCCAAGCGAGTTGGCCCAGCGATATGAAAATCGCCGAATCGAAGATCTGTCCGGGAAAAACCTCCCCTGGACTGCCTTGTTGAAGATGATCGAAGGAGCCATCAAGCCTTACAATGGCGACAGTGGAACTCTCAATGAAAGCCCCAATGTCGGTGTCAAAACCGGTGGATCTCGGGTAGGGGTCCCAGGCGTGCGTCTAAGGCTAATGGTAACGGGAGGCGGGGACATGACGTTTACCCAGTTAGGCCCCTCTCGATGGAGGTAATACCCTACTTTCTGCCTTGATTGATCTTGATGATATGAGTATTACAAGAGTTGATCTACCACGAGATCGTAGAGGCTAAACCCTAGAAGCTAGCCTATGATTATGATTGTTGTTGTCCTATGGACTAAACCCTCCGGTTTATATAGACACCCGGAGGGGCTAGGGTTACACAGTCGATTCTGAGAGAAGGAAATCTACATATCCGAATTGCCAAGCTTGCCTTCCACGCAAAGGAGAGTCCCACGGACACGGGCCGAAGTCTTCAATCTTGTATCTTCATAGTCCAACAGTCCGGCCAAGTATATAGTCCGGTGTCGAGGACCCATAATCAGGACTCCCTCACCCCTGTCATGCCAGCGGTAGTACCGTAGTTCTCCGACTTAGTACCGCAGCCCCTTGCGGTAGTACCGCTTGTCTGGTGCAGTAGTACCGCTCTTCGCGGGCTGAGTTGGTGGATAATGGTTGGATTTGTTCTTTCACTATATAAGGGGAGTCTTCTTCTCCGAGTTGACTACCTCTTCCACCTCCAAGCTCCATTGATGCTCTAAGCTCCATTTTCGCCCGATCTCTCTCCCTAGCCAGTCAAACTTGTTGATTCTCTAGGGATTGGTTGAGAAGGCCTCGATCTACACTTCCACCAAGAGAAATTTGATTCCCCCCACTAATTCCTTGCGGATCTTATTACTCTTGGGTGTTTGAGCACCCTAGACGGTTGAGGTCACCACAGAGCCATAGTCCATTGTGGTGAAGCTTCGTGGTGTCTTTGGGAGCCTCCAATTAAGTTATGGAGACTGCCCCAGCCTTGTTTATAACGGTTCGGTCGCCGCCTCCAAGGGCACCAATAGTGGAATCACAGCATCTCGCATTGTGTGAGGCGTGAGGAGAATCGGTGGCCCTAGTGGCTTCTTGGGGAGCATTGTGCCTCCACACCGCTCCAACGGAGACGTACTTCCCCTCAAAGGGAAGGAACTTCGGTAACATCCTCGTCTCCATCGGTTCTGCTCTTGGTTATCTCTTACCTTTACTTGTGCAATCTTTATTGTGTTATATCCCTTGCTTGCATGTGTGCTTGTTGTTGTTGCATCATATAGGTTGCTCACCTAGTTGCATATCTAGACAACGTACTTTGATGCAAAGTTTAATTTGGTAAAGAAAAGCTAAAAATTGTTAGTTGCCTATTCACCCCCCCTCTAGTCAACTATATCGATCCTTTCAGCAGTGATTGAAGAACTCTGTCAATGATACTATCATATGGAATATTAACTCCCAGCTGAGTCAAGTGGTTACGGTACCCAGGCATTCTGAGGATGTGTTCACTGAAAGAACTATTCTCCTCCATTTTGCAGCTATACAACTTGTTGGAGACTTCATATCTCTCAACTCGGGCATTTGCTTGAAATATTAACTCCAACTCTTCGAACATCTCATTTGCTCCATGACATTCAAAACGTCTTTGAAGTCTCGATTCTAAGCCGTAAAGCATGGCACACTGAACTATCGAGTAGTCATCAGATCGAGTCTGCCAGACGTTCATAACGTCAGCATCTGCTCCTGCAGCAGGCCTTGCACCTAGCGGTGCTTCTAGGATGTAATTCTTCTGTGCAGCAATGAGGATAATCCTCAAGTTTCGGACCCAGTCCGTGTAATTGCTACCATCATCTTTTAACTTAGCTTTCTCTAGGAATGCATTAAAATTCAAGGGAACGGTAGCACGAGCCATGGATCTACAACAACATAGATATGCAAAAAACTACCAGGACTAAGTTCATGATAAATTAAAGTTCAATTAATCATATTACTGAAGAACTCCCACTTAGATAGACATCCCTCTAGTCATCTAAATGATCACGTGATCCATATCAACTAAACCATGTCCGATCATCACGTGAGATGGAGTAGTTTTCAATGGTGAACATCTCAATGTTGATCATATCTACTATATGATTCACGTTCGACCTTTCGGTCTCAGTGTTCCGAGGCCATATCTGCATATGCTAGGCTCGTCAAGTTTAACCCGAGTATTTCGCATGTGCAAAACTGGCATGCACCCATTGTATGTGAATGTAGAGCTTATCACACCCGATCATCACGTGGTGTCTCGGCACGACGAACTATAGCAACGGTGCATACTCAGGGAGAACACTTATACCTTGAAGTTTAGTGAGGGGTCATCATATAATGCTACCGCCGTACTAAGTAAAATAAGATGCATAAAAGGTAAACATCACATGCAATCAAAATATGTGACATGATATGGCCATCATCATCTTGTGCCTTTGATCTCCATCTCCAAAGCACCGTCATGATCTCCATCGTCACCAGCTTGACACTTTGATCTCCATCATAGCATCGTTGTCATCTCGCCAACTATTGCTACTAGGACTATCGCTACTGCTTAGTGATAAAGTAAAGCAATTACATGGCGATTGCATTTCATACAATAAAGCGACAACCATATGGCTCCTTGATGTCTACTACGCAACCTTCATCTTGTAGACATTGTTGGGCCTCCAAGTGCAGAGGTTTGTAGGACAGTAGCAAATTTCCCTCAAGTGGATGACCTAAGGTTTATCAATCCGTGGGAGGCGTAGGATGAAGATGGTCTCTCTCAAGCAACCCTGCAACCAAATAACAAAGAGTCTCTTGTGTCCCCAACACACCCAATACAATGGTAAATTGTATATGTGCACTAGTTCGCCGAAGAGATGGTGATACAAGTGCAATATGGATGGTAGATATAGGTTTTTGTAAACTGAAAATATAAAAACAGCAAGGTAGCAAGCGATAAAAGTGAGTGTAAACGGTATTGCAATGGCAGGAAACAAGGCCTAGGGTTCATACTTTCACTAGTGCAAGTTCTATCAACAATAATAACATAATTAGATCATATAACTATCCCTCAACATGCAACAAAGAGTCACTCCAAAGTCACTAATAGTGGAGAACAAGCGAAGAGATTATGGTAGAGTGCGAAACCACCTCAAAGTTATTCTTTCAATCAATCTGGTGGGCTATTCCTATAAGTGTCACAAACAGCCCTAGAGTTTGTACTAGAATAACACCTTAAGACACAAATCAACCAAAACCCTAATGTCACCTAGATACTCAATGTCACATCAAGTATCTGTGGGTATGATTATCGATATGCATCACACAATCTCAGATTCATCTATTCAACCAACACATAGAACCTCAAAGAGTGCCCCAAAGTTTCTACCGGAGAATCCGAGCAGCGTGTGCCAACCCTTATGCATAGGTTCATGGGCAGAACCATAAGTTGATCACCAAAACATACATCAAGTGAATCACATGATATCCCATTGTCACCACAGATACGCACGGCAAGACATACATCAAGTGTTCTCAAATCTTTAAAGACTCAATCCGATAAGATAACTTCCAAGGGGAAACTCAATTCATTACAAGAGAGTAGAGGGGGAGAAGAAACATAAGATCCAACTATAATAGCAAAGCTCGCGATACATCAAGATCGTGTGAAATCAAGAACACGAGAGAGAGAGAGAGAGAGAGAGAGAGAGAGAGAGAGAGAGATCAAACACATAGCTACTGGTACATACCCTCAGCCCGGGGTGAACTACTCTCTCCTCATTATGGAAGCGCCGGGATGATGAAGATGGCCACGGTGATGGGTTCCCCCTCGGCAGGAGTGAGCGCAGGCTCCCAGAGGTTTTGGTGGCTACAGAGGCTTGCGGCGGTGGAACTCCCGATCTATCTTCCGTTCTGGAAGTTTTACGATACGTAGGTATATATGGGTGCAGGGGTACGTCGGTGGAGCTACGGGGGCCCCACGAGGCAGGGGCGCGCCCTAGGGGGGTGGGCGCTCCCCCCACCCTCGTGGTCAGCTCCCATATCTTCTGACGTAGAGCCCAAGTCTATCCAGTGGCTTTCCTTCCAGAAATAACTTCTCCAGTTGATTTCGTTGCGTTTCGACTCCGTCTGATATTCCTTTTCCTCGAAACACTGAAATAGGCATAAAACAGCAAATATGGGCTGGGCCTCCGGTTAATAGGTTAGTCCCAAAAGTAATATAAACCTGGATAATAAAGCCCAATATTGCCTAAAACAGTAGATAATATAGCATGGAGCAATCAAAATTATAGATACGTTGGAGCGTATCAAGCATCCCAAGCTTAATTCCTGCTTGTCCTCGAGTAGGTAAATGATAAAAGATAATTTTTGATGTGGAGTGCTACTTGGCATAATTTCAATGTAAATCTTCTTAATTGTGGTATGAATATTCATATCCATAAGATTCAAGACAAAAGTTCATATTGACATAAAAATAATAATACTTCAAGCATACTAACAAAGCAATTATATCTTCTCAAAATAACATGGCCAAAGAAAGTTATCCCTACAAAATCATATAGTCTGGCTATGCTCCATCTTCACCACACAAGTATTTAAATCATGCACAACCCGATAACAAGCCAAGCAATTGTTTCATACTTTTGACATTCTCAAAACTTTTCAAACTTCACGCAATACATGGCGTGAGCCATGGATATAGCACTATATGTGGAATAGAATGGTGGTTGTGGAGAAGACAAAAAGGGAGAATATAGTCTCACATCAACTAGGCGTATCAACGGGCTATGGAGATGCCCTTCAGTAGATATCAATGTGAGTGAGTAGGGATTGCCATGCAACGGATGCACTAGAGCTATAAGTGTATGAAAGCTCAACAAAAGAAACTAAGTGGGTGTGCATCCAACTCGCGCTCACGAAGACCTAGGGCATTTGAGGAAGCCCATCATTGGAATATACAAGCCAAGTTCTATAATGAAAAATGCCCACTAGTATATGAAAGTGACAACATAGGAGACTCTCTGTCATGAAGATCATGGTGCTACTTTGAAGCACAAGTGTGGTAAAAGGATAGTAGCATTGCCCCTTCTCTCTTTTTCTCTCATTTTTTATATATATTTTTTATTTGGGCCTTTTCTCTCTTTTTTTGGCCTCATTTTTTCTCTTTTTTTTGGTCGGAGTCTCATCCCGACTTGTGAGGGAATCATAGTCTCCATCATCCTTTCCTCACTGGGACAATGCTCTAAAAATGATGATCATCACACTTTTATTTACTTACAACTCAACAATTACAACTCGATATTTAGAATAAAATATGACTCTATATGAATGGCTCCAGTGGTGTATGCAGGATGTGCAATGAATCAAGAGTGACATGTATGAAAGAATTATGAATGGTGGCTTTGCCACAAATCGATATCAACTACATGATCATGCTAGCAATATGACAATGATGGGCGTGCCATAATAATGGAACAGTGGAAAGTTGCATGGCAATATATCTCAGAATGGCTATGGAAATGCCATGATAGGTAGGTATGGTGGCTATTTTGAGGAAGGATATGGTGGGTGTATGATACCGGTGAAAGGTGCGCAGTATTAGAGAGGCTAGCAATGGTGGAAGGAAGGAAAAGTGCGTATAATCCATGGACTCAACATTAGTCATAAAGAACTCATATACTTATTGCAAAAATCTAGAAGTTATCAAAGCAAAGTATTACGCGCATGCTCCTAGGGGGATAGATTGGTAGGAAAAGACCATCGCTCGTCCCCGACCGCCACTCATAAGGAAGACAATCAATAAATAAATCATACTCCAACTTCATCACATAACGGTTCACCATACGTGCATACTACGGGAATCACAAACTTTAACACAAGTATTTCTCAAATTCACAACTACTCAACTAGCATGACTCTAATATCCACCATCTTCATATCTCAAAACAATTATCAAGCATCAAACTTCTCATAGTATTCAACACACTCATAAAAGTTTTTTACTATTCTTGAATACCTAGCATATTAACATTAAGAAAGTTACCATGCTATTAATGACTCTCAAAATAATCTAAGTGAAGCATGAGAGATCATCTATTTCTTCAAAATAAAACTACCACCATTGTGCTCTAAAAGATATAAGTGAAGTACTAGAGCAAATGACAAACTACTCGAAAGATATAAGTGAAGATCAATGAGTAGTCGAATAATTGTTGCAACTATGTGAAGACTCTTTAACATTAAGGAGTTTCAGATCTTGGTACTTTATTCAAACAGCAAGCAAAACAAAAGAAAATAAAAATTACGCTCCAAGCAAAACTATATCATGTGGTGAATAAAATATAGCTCAAGTAAAGTTACCGATGAGCGAAGAACGAAAGAGGGATGCCTTCAGGGCATCCCAAGCTAAAACAACTTGGTTATCCTTTAATATTACCTTGGGGTGCCTTGGGCATCCCCAAGCTTAGGCTCTTGCCACTCCTTATTCCATAGTCCATCGAATCTTTACCCAAAACTTGAAAACTTCACAACACAAAACTTAACAGAAAACTTCGTAAGCTCCCTTAGCGAAAGAAAACAAAACACCACTTCAAGGTACTGTAATGAACTCATTCTTTATTTGTATTGATTATTAAACCTACTGTATTCCAACTTCTCTATGGTTTACAAACTATTTTACTAGCCATAGATTCATCAAAATAAGCAAACAACACAATGAAAATGGAATCTGTCAAAACAGAACAGTCTGTAGTAATCTGTAACTTCGCATAAACTTATGGAACTCCAAAATTCTAAAATAAATTGGTGGACCTGAGGAATTTGACTAGTAATCATCTTCAAAGAATCAACTAAATAGAACTCTCAGTAAAAAGTTCTAGCTAATCTATAGCGCTAAAGTTTCTGTTTTAGCATGATCATAAAGACTTCACCCAAGTCTTCCCAAAGGTTCTACTTGGCACAAACACTAATTAAAACACAAAACCACATCTAAACAGAGGCTAGATGGATTATTTATTCCTAAACAGAACCAAAAAGCAAGAAACTAAAATAAAATTGGGTTGCCTCCCAACAAGCGCTATCGTTTAACGCCCTAGCTAGGCATGATGATTTCAATGATGCTCACATAAAAGATAATAATTGAAATATAAAGGAGCATCATGAAGAATATGACTAGAACATTTAAGTCTAACCCAATTCCTATGCATAGGATTTTGTGAGCAAACAACTTATGGGAACAGAATCAACTTGCATAGGAAGGTAAAACAAGCATAACTTCAAGATTTTAAGCACATAGAGAGGAAACTTGATATTATTGCAATTCCTATGAGCATATATTCCTCCTCATAATAAATTTCAGTAGCATCATGAATGAATTCAACAATATAACCAGCACATAAAACATTATTTTCATGATCTACTTGCATAGAAATTTTATTACTCTCCACATAAAGCAAAATTCTTCTCATGAATAATAGTGGGAGCAAACTCAACAAAATAACTATCATGTGATTGAAAATAAAGATCAAGATGACAAGTTTCATGGTTATCATTATTCTTTAAGGCATATGTGTCATCACAATAATCATCATAGATAGGAGGCATGCTTTCATCATAGTAAATTTGCTCATCAAAGCTTGGGGACAAAAATATCATCTTCATCAAACATAGCTTCCCCAAGCTTGTGGCTTTGCATATCATTAGCATCATGGATATTCAAGGAATTCATACTAACAACATTGCAATCATGCTCATCATTCACATATTTCATGCCAAGCATTCTATGTAATTCTTCTTCTAGCACTTTGGCACAATTTTCCTTTCCATCATTCTCACGAAAGATATTAAAAGATGAAGCATATGAGACAAACTCAATTCCATTTTTTTTAGTAGTCTTTTATAAACTAGACTAGTGCTAAAACAAGAAACAAAAGATTCGATTGCAAGATCTAAAGATATACCTTCACTTACCTAGCCTCCCTCGCAGCGGCGCTTTTACTGCTTGATGTCTACTACACAACCTTCTTCTTGTAGACGTTGTTGGGCCTCCAAGTGCAGAGGTTTGTAGGACAGTAGCAAATTTCCCTCAAGTGGATGACCTAAGGTTTATCAATCCGTGGGAGGCGTAGGATGAAGATGGTCTCTCTCAAGCAACCTTGCAACCAAATAGCAAAGAGTCTCTTGTGTCCCCAACACACCCAGTACAATGGTAAATTGTATAGGTGCACTAGTTCGGTGAAGAGATGGTGATACAAGTGCAATATGGATGGTAGATATAGGTTTTTGTAATCTGAAAATATAAAACAGCAAAGTAACAAATGATAAAAGTGAGCGTAAGCGGTATTGCAATGGTAGGAAACAAGGCCTAGGGTTCATACTTTCACTAGTGCAAGTTCTCTCAACAATAATAACATAATTAGATCATATAACTATCCCTCAACATGCAACAAAGAGTCACTCCAAAGTCACTAATAGCGGAGAACAAGCGAAGAGATTATGGTAGGGTACAAAACCACCTCAAAGTTATTCTTTCCAATCAATCCGTTGTGATATTCCTATAAGTGTCACAAACAGCCCTAGAGTTAAGTGATAACACCTTAAGACACAAATCAACCAAAACCCTAATGTCACCTAGATACTCCAATGTCACCTCAAGTATCCGTGGGTATGATTATACGATATGCATCACACAATCTCAGATTCATCTATTCAACCAACACATAGAACCTCAAAGAGTGCCCCAAAGTTTCTACCGAGAATCAAGGCGAAAACGCGTGCCAACCCCTATGCATAGGTTCATGGGCGGAACCCAAAGTTGATCACCAAAACATACATCAAGTGAATCACGTGATATCCCATTGTCACCACAGATCACATACGGCAAGACATACATCAAGTGTTCTCAAATCTTTAAAGACTCAATCCGAAAGATAACTTCAAAGGGAAACTCAATTCATTACAAGAGAGTAGAGGGGAGAAGAAACATAAGATCCAACTATAATAGCAAAGCTCACGATACATCAAGATCGTACAAATC